>JARCFY010000288.1:0-36030 GCA_029233225.1 Lepidodactylus listeri | reverse complement strand
TGAACAATCTGCTTACAGCCTGTATCAGATTTCTCTTTCTCAAAAAACCAAGGAATAAAAGCCTGATTAAGCCCAAGTCCAAGAGTATTAATTATAAATCCAAACTGATAACCAATACTATATAAACCGACAGAAGCAGCATTCACCAACTTATTAATAAACAATCGATCTAACATACCATTTATCCAACCTGATAAATTATGAGGAAGTATTGGTAAAGAGTATTTTAAAGACTCTTTCAATAAATCCACATGAATACGCAACCGGACTTTAGGTATAAAAGCAATTACAACATAAATTACAAACATAAAGTTCACAATCAAATTAGCTATAAGTACTCCCAAAGCCTCCATACGAAGATAGACGACAAACAGCACAGTAGATAGTATAGTTGCAAATAAGAAAAGCAAACTGTTCAGTGAAAAAGATAATGCTTTTTGTTTCGCTTGCAAATAAGTCTGATAATACAAATAAAGAGGAGAAATAAGAGTAGTTAATAGCCCTATCAACAAATAAGGATAAAAAGCTATATCACCTGCAATATTATCAAGAATAAAACGATGGGTTAGAATAAGCAATATTCCCCACAGCAAACTATTAATACATATTGCAAGGAAATTAGTCCCCCATATACTTCTTACTTTCTCTGGTTCATCTGCATACTTAAAATTAAAACGCGTCGATGCCGCCTGTAAAGACAATGTAAAAAGAAAGAAAAAAAACTGGCTATAGACATTACGACATTAATAACGCCATAATCTGTAGGAGTTAAGTAGATTGTATAAAAAGGAAGAAGAAAGAAATTTATCGCTTTCTGTAATACTCCTAAAGCAGTATATACAAAAGAATTTGTTAATATTTTAGGTACATGCATGTTTACTCACTTAAATAAAAACGAGGTATACAACATGTACGAGTGGATTTCTTATTTACACACCCTCCTTCAGCTATTGCGATAGTCTCAAATGAATACCTTTGAATAAATTCTAATTCTCGGTTTCCTATTTCATTAGACGTTCCAAAAGGAAAAGCAAAGTGCTTTATTTCCTTATTTATATGAGTTTCCAACAGCTCTACTCCTCCCATAATCTCTTCATTTAATTCTTCCTCTGTTAACACATTAAAAGGAGGATGTGTTATTGAATGTCCTCCTATCGTACATAAAGGATGTTCACTCATTATTTTAACCTCATCCCACGACATCGCCAATTCTTCTGTTCTCTGATATAGATCAATAGGATAATGAATAAACATTTTCAGCAAATCTCCGGCAAAATCTCGTTGAGGAATTTTTAATATTTTCCTTCGGATATCCAAGAAAGTCTGATTTTTATCTTCCAATGTTGCACACTTCCATACAGAACCGTCGTCCAATACAATCTCCTCATTAGACAATATTAAATCCTCCAAAATATACCACCATAATATGGCCTTGTTATCAGGGAAATCCGTTGCGACATAGACTGTAAAAGGAATATTGTACTTCAAGAAAATAGGATATGCATTTAAATAATTATCTTTATATCCATCATCCAACGTAAAACAAACAAATGGCTTATTTATTTTTTTCTTCCTTAAAAGGATCAAACATAAATCCGAAAGAGATAGGAATGCAAAACCTGCAGTTCTATATCGGCAGATTATTTGCTCCAACTTCTCCATAGAAATTTTCAATCCTTCATTCACTGTCAATTTTGTGGGATCAATCTCACCAACCCGATGCATCATGAATACAACGCCTGTACTTCCATCTTTGCAATAACGGATATAACGATATATTGGATTAAGCAACGGATATTTTGCATCAAGCCAATGATATAAGAATTGTTTATAGTACATCGGTTTTCGTATTATTGAGCATTTCCAAATGCAAAGAAACTCCTCCTGAATATGAACAGTACTTTTCTATATGGGTTCGTGCAGCATCTTTTATTTCACTATCATCCGAATGCTCCAGGCACCAATCAATGCCTCCCGCCAAATCATTAGAATCCTTATAAGAAGCTAAATATCCAGTTTGCTTATGTTGAATAAGGTCTGGTATTCCTCCAACATTAAAACCTACAATCAAAGCTTTGCAAGCCATTGCTTCAACAATAGTATTAGGAAAATTATCAGCTATCGAAGGACACACAAATACATCAATCGCACTGTAAAGTAGGATTAATGAATAATCATCATTTAAACGTCCCACAAAATGTATTGGCATTGATACAGCATTTGAGATCATAGAATTATGGGAGCTTCCAAAAACGACTATCTCACAATCTTTCTGCTCAATCTTTAAAAATGCTTCTTCCAAATAGCTCCACCCCTTATACGGATTTTTCACACCCATATCAGCACCAAAAAGAATCAGTTTTTTATTCTCCGGCAGATTTAAGATAGAGCGAGCCACCTGTTTATTTATCGGTTTATAAAGATTTGTATCAATAAGATTTGGAATGACAGTTATTCGTTTATCCCTAAAAAGGACGCTTTTTCTACAACATTCACCTAACCACTGACTGGGAGCTATAGCATAAAAATTAGGCCATGAAGAAAAATGTTTTATCTTCAAAGAGTGAATCTTATATGAAATGTCTTTTCCCTTGTTACTATCCAAACAAGGACATGCACCACAATGGGTCATATAAAGGTTACAATCAAAACTATGATGGCATCCTCCTGTTATAGGCCACATATCATGCATAAACCAATAAACAGGTTTTCCCAATGCAAGTATTTCCTTAATATTCTTAATACTAAGCATACTGCCATTGACCCAATGCAAGTAAACGACATCGGCTTCTTGTAGCAATGGATGCTTTGACACATCAAATCCATGTAAACCCGTGGAAAAAACAGAAGTCAAATGATAGGACTTAAGTTCCCGAAATTTAGTATACCTATTATAAAACGGAGCAATAAAATAACTTTTCCACTTTTCTAAAGCTGTGATCGCTTCGCTATCTTCTTTTTTTCTCAAAACTAGCATACGAGACTCAATACCACTTTCAAGCATTGCATTATGTAATCTAAAAGCAGCTATACCTGCTCCACCCGCTTTATCACTAGCATTAATATGCAATACATTCATGACCATCACTTTAAATTTTAGATAATTTAATCTTTCTCAATATTACAACAGATCAAATTATTTCAATTCTAATAAAGTTTCGACTGCTTCTCTAACAGCCCCTTTTCCTCCTTTTGAATTCAAGACTAATATAGAATCAATCTGTTTAATTCTACTCATAGCATCAGAAGGGCATGCTGGGAAGCCTACATTTGATAATAGTTCAAAACAATTAATATCATCACCAATATATGCGACTTCACTCATAGAGATATGTTCTTTTTCACAAATATCTTTAGCAGCTTGCAGCTTTCCACCTTTATATTTTCCTTGATACACATAGTCTATTTTCAGTTTAGCAGCTCTCTTCTCAACAATTTTTGTATTTTCAGAAGTTATCAACCCTGTCTTAATACCCGCTTCTCTTAATAACTGGAAAGCCATTCCATCTCGCGTATTAAATTTCTTCAATTCATCCCCTTCTTCCGAATAGTACATGCCACCGTCAGTAAGAACTCCATCAACATCAGTTAGAAACAACTTTATCTTTATCGTATCTGTTTTTCTTTTTGTAAGGATATGAGTGCGCATAAGACTTTCAAGAATACACCAATCATCAGGTTCATCTACTTCAAAAGCTGTATATTGCGGCATTTCATAAATACCAATATTCCCACATAGACGATTTTGATATTTCAAAATATTACCTACAGTATTAATATAGAATGCGCCATTCTCCATCAACTCTCCACTAAAATCTTGTCTCCTTGGCCGATTTCTATAATCATAGTTTTTTGATGTTCCATCTGCATTCCAAAAAAAACGATAATTTCGGACACAAGTCAGAATAGAATCAAACTGTCCCGCCCGATACATTTCCAAAGCTTCACCAAAATGTTTTCTCTCAGTTAATGGCGATGTAGCTTGTACTAACATAAATATATCAGTTACCGCTAACTGGGCATATTGGATATATTCAAACATTACACTTTCTGTAGATGCTCCATCACTTGCATTTTCTACAGAACGCCGGTAAACAATAACTTTTGAAAAGCTAAATGAATTAACAACTGACTCTATTTGCTCTGAATCCGTAGCAACAATAATTTGATCTATAGCAGGCACACTTTGTAATTCCTTCAAATTCCAATATACTAATGGCTTTCCACAGAATTTTTTTATGTTTTTCAACGGAATAGACTTGCTACCCCCACGTACCGGAATAAAAGCAATTATTCGTCCCATTTTACTTGATTTTTCTTCAATTTATTACGCTGAACTTTTTCAATATCCAAAATATCTTCCTTTTTATAACACAAAGACTTATAAACCGCCTTACAATCGCGGACTAATTTTCGAACTCCATCCGGTTTCTAATGAAGCTGCATGGTCAGTTCCCTTCCATGTTCTATCAAGCGTATAGTGTCTTTCTATCCACTCTGCTCCCAATGCAACAGCCGCTGCATCTACCGCAATGCCCAAATGATGTCCAGAAAAGCCAATGGCTTTTACTCTATTTTGATATAAATTTCTCAATCGTACTATATCATTTAAACAAATATCTTCAAAAGGTACCGGATAACCAGAAGTACAACTATAAATCACCAAATCTTCATTTCTTTTCTCTTCTTCAAAAAAACGAATTATTTCTTCCTCTTCTTCTTTAGTTGTCATTCCAAAAGACAAATGAATTTCACCATCAAAGTTCCTACATAAATATTTCAAAAGAGCCTTATGCAAATTACATGCGGACGGTATTTTTATCAATGAAGGATGAAGGGAACATATTTCTTTAGCAGAAGTTAAGTCCCATACAGACGTTGAATACTCAATGCCGTACTCTCTACACCACTGCATAAGTTGCATATGTTGTTCCAGCGAAAATTCAAGAAACTCCCGATGTTGCCCATAAGTTTCTCCATACGAATTTGCAGGATTAGGATGTGGACTATTATATTCTTCATCTGTTAACAACTCCCGATTATTCCGTTTTTGAAATTTAACGACATCTGCTTTACAATAAGTAGCAGCAGTCACAATCATTTCTTTAGCAATTGATATATCACCTTTATGATTACATCCAATTTCTGCTATAACTTTAGGTTCACTCATAGTCTGTTATATCTATACTTACATTTTAACATATTTCTCAATTATCTAATGATCACTCATTATTTTTTATCAACTGTCACTCCACCTCACTATTCGGATACTGATTCTCTTCCAGATTCTCCAGCATTTCAATAATTTCTTTTTCTTCTTCTGTAAATTCCCGAATACCCCAACTATTGATAATAGAATGGGCTTCTCGTGCCAAATCTCCCTCAAAGACTTCACCATAACAGGCAACTAAAAGCTGACATTTTAGTAAAGAAGCTGGAAGCTGATCGAGCACAGACCAAGAACGGTCGAGGAGTGCTTGCTTCTTTTGCTCCTTATCGCCATGATCGTAAATAGTCGCATTGTAACCATTCAATAGGGCTAAACAGATGGTTGCTTCTTCTTCCAAGTCGGTTGCCTTTATTGTAAAAAGAGTATCCGACTGAGCTAAAACATCCTTATTCAGTTGGCAAAAACGATCGGAATAGATGGGAGCTCCATCTACACCTAAGTGCAGCAATTCATAAGAGAGTTGCCGCAGACTTTCAATCTGAGAAGTAATATTCATTGGATTTTTTATGAATTTACAGTAAGTGATTACCTACCACCTCCCCCTAACGGGGACTCCTCCTTCCTGAAGGAGGAGAATTTGATACCTTAGTATATCAAATAAAAATTTAAATATCAGGAGATGACTTTTAAATAAGCTTTAGGAACTTTGATGCTGGCGGATAATACACCACGAATACGAATAATGACATAGGTGCGATTGACATCACTGGCAAGCTCACCCTGAATGCCACAAAACTGTCCTTTCACCACCCGGACTTTGTCACCAACAGTGAAAGAATCATTGTCGAAATTGACTCCATCAGGATCCAAATTCATTACAAACATAAAGTCTTCCATCTGCTTATCCGGTACCACTAACATACCTTTTGTAAGCAGGTCTCGCATATAGAAAAGCGAAACATTGTATTTATTAGGAATATCGCAAGCATCTTGCTTGGTTGCTCTAACAAAGATAACATTCTTAATTACAGGAACTTCCACTCGTTTTCGACGATATTTTAGCTGGCGAATGACAAATTGCGTAGGAAGGTAGTATTCAACATCTAATTCAGACTTCAATTGTTCCAAAATATGACAAATTGCAAATTCCTGCTTATCCCTAACACGAGCTGCAAACCAAAACTTCTTCTGTCCAATCATTTAGCCTGTTTGTCCGGTTTTAAATGCCTTAATCATAGGTACGCTTCGCGGTTTGAACGAGACATTTACATCTGTTCAAGCCGTCAATTTTTCAGAATTATTTTTTATTATTCTGACCGAACAATCTTAGTTAAACTTAGTGTCAAAAGACGTTCGTCATTTTATACTCCTTTTTATAGCATTTTTCATCAAAAATCACTCAAAAAAACAAGGGTGGTAAAATGACAAATATAGTTATTTATTTCATTGATTATCAGTGATATAAAAACAATGTTATATTTTTAACTCAAATTTATTTTGTACATCTATTCAAAGTCTCTATCTTTGTTTTTCAGACGAACGTTTTTTGACACTCCAACAAGAAACAGAATTAAACCTTTATGAATCAACACATTACAAACACCAAACATGTTTCTATGTACATATTCTCATCCAACCACTGTTCATATCATTATTTTTAACAAATATCTCATAGTATCAAAAGTAAATTAGTATGGTATTAAAAAAGGATTTATTGAAGACTTCAATATCTTATACTCACTCCTACTATCAAATCAACATTGTTAGACTGTTTTAAGGACTATCCCGTTATTCTGAGTATTTGCATAAGGCAAAAACAGAAAAGTCCATTTCAACGCAATGTTAAAATGAACTTTTCATCTATTATAGATACAAACTATTTCTTTAATGCCTTCACCGTACGGTGTCCGTAAATGGTTATCACTACGAAACAAACCAAAGGAAGGATAAATGAAACATTCACAGCCGGTATGCCGCAAACTGATTGCAAGTCGATGATGCTTGCCTGTACAGGAGGAAGAATAGAACCACCCAAGATAGCCATTATCAACCCGGCAGCACCAAATTTAGCATCATCGCCCAAGCCTTTGAGAGCAATACCGTAAATAGTAGGGAACATCAGTGACATACAAGCTGATACGGCAACCAAGCAATATAACCCGTAGATATTCTGGAAGAAAATAACCCCGAACGTGAAACATCCGCCGGCAATAGCCAGAATACGGAGAAGCGCACCGGGATTAAGATAGCGCAGCAAGAATGTACAAACAAAACGGCTGACACAGAAAATAATCATTGCTATGATGTTATACTCCTGCGATAAAACCTCGGCTGCTTTCTCTTCCATCCCTTTTGCCATGAACAGGCGGGTGCCATACTGGATAATAAACGTCCAGCACATGATTTGTGCACCTACATAAAAGAATTGGGCAACGACTCCTTCACGATAGTGACGGATAGAGAATATTCTTTTCAGAGTAGGAATAAAGTTAATCTGATGGTTCTGATCGCAATTCTTAGGCATTTTCACAAACCGGATGAGCAGAAGCATAGCGACAATAACCAGTCCAATAACCAAATAGGGAGCAATCAGCACCGAAAGGTCAGATTCCTTCAAAGCATCAAATTCCGCACCGGAGAGTTGGGCACGCTCTGCTGTATCCAAAGGGCTGAGGCGTGCCTGAATGAAATTCATAGCAACATACATCCCAAGTAAGGAGCCCATTGGGTTAAATGATTGCGCCAGATTCAGACGACGTGTAGCCGTTTCTTCCGTACCCATCGACAGGATATACGGATTAGAACTGGTTTCAAGGAACGAAAGCCCACAAGTAAGAATGAAATATGCCAACAAGAACGGATAATACTCTCCTGTCATCATAGCAGGAAAGAACAACAGTGCACCGAGAGCATAAAGTCCCAGTCCCAGAAGAATGCCTGCTTTGTAAGAGTACTTACGGATGAACATTGCCGCAGGAAAAGCCATAGCGAAGTATCCGCCATAGAAAGCGACCTGCACCAATGCCCCATCGGTCACACTCATACGAAAGATTTTGAGAAAGCCTTTACCATAGGATTGGTAATATCGTTGGCAAAGCCCCACAACGCAAAGCAAGAAGTAATAAGGATAAATGGTATCAGATAACTGACTCCATCTTTATGAAGTATGGAGCGGTTGGTGTTTTTCATGGTTTCATTATTTATTCAGGCATATAAACCTGAGGTTGAACACTGTTGATTACGATTTCTTTCAATTCCTGTAAAGAGTTAATTTCTCCTTTTGTCCTGGCTTGCACCAATATGTTACCGATAGCAGTTGCCTCTACCGGACCTGCATAGACAGGAATACCCAAAGCATTAGCGGTCAACTGGTTGAGCAACTTATTCTGGCAGCCTCCACCAATGATATGTAACTGGCGAACCGGAGCGGACAGGCAGCGATTCATAGCATCTACTCCTTTTTTATAGCGACATGCCAACGATTCGATGACGCAACGGGCAAACTCTCCCTTTGTTGCAGGCACTTGCCGGCAGTGACTACCGCAATAGTCAACAACCGCTTTCTCCATACTGACAGGATTGGTGAACGAAGCATCGTCAACATCAATCACCGAACGAATATCCGACCGGGTAGCCTCAGCAATTAGTTCATCATAGCCCGGTTCTTCACCACGAGCTTTCCATTCAGCCATCAGACGCTGCAATATCCACAGTCCGGTAATATTTTGCAGAAAACGGATCTTCCCGTCCACGCCGCCTTCATTAGTGAAACCTCCCAAACGAGCTTCTTCGGTCAGAATAGGTTCATCGACTTCCGCGCCCAGCAATGACCAGGTACCGGAACTTAGGAATGCCGTACCGGGTTCTGATGAAGGAACAGCTACCACTGCACTTGCCGTATCGTGCGAACCGACAGCAATCACGTCTACAGCACCCAATCCTGTCTCCGATGCAATTTCCGGCTTCAGTTTGCCTCGTACAGTCCCGGGAGCAACAATCGGAGCAAAAAGATGATCGGGAATGTTTAAATCCTCTATCAACTTATCATTCCAGTCACGCCGACGGGCATCGAGCAGCCCAGAAGTCGAAGCGATGCAATATTCATTATTGGCTACGCCTGTGAGGTAATAGCTGAACAAGTCGGGCATAAACAAAAGACAATCTCCCGTAAGCAGTTGCACATCGTCCACACGCGACAAGCTGTAAAGTTGGAAGATGGTATTAATAGGCATCACTTGAATGCCCGCAGAAGCATAATACTTCTTTTCATTGATCTTGGCAAAGACTTTCTCCGGCATGCCATCTGTCCGTGAGTCACGATAACAGACAGGATTACCTACCAGATTGCCATCCGAGTCAATCAGTCCGAAGTCCACGCCCCAAGTATCAATGCCTATGCCGCAAACATTATAACCACGTTGCGCAGCCAGGCGAAGTCCTGTTTTCATGTCTTCAAACAAGGCAAGGAAATCCCAGTATATGTGTTTACCCAGCTTTACCTGACGGTTAGGAAAACGATGCACTTCTTCCAATCTCAGCTTCCCACCGGAGAGGATACCAGCCATGATACGCCCGCTACCCCCACCGAAGTCGGCTGCAAGATAAACAGACAGCCTCTCCCCCTCAGTCCCCCTCCCCCGTAGGGAGGGGGAAGTAGTTACATTCTCTTTATTATTATCTGTATTCATATTCTTTTTCTTTTAATATTATTCTAAGTAAACTGCCTGAGGCTGTCCAAAAAGGTGGTTATCCACATGGATTCCCCGCCTTGGAAAGGAGGGGTGCCCGTAGGGCGGGGTGGTTGACCCACGAGGCGTGGGAGCCAAGTTTCAATGCTGCATAGAAACTTGAGTGCAGCATCATGCTGCCGCCTTGCCGGTCAACCACCTCCCCCTATCGGGTACTCCTCCTTTCTAAGGAGGAGAATCTGTGCAGCATGTTAGCCTTTTTGGACAGCCTCATTGAGGGGGTAAGGCTTCTATTTTGTTTTCTTTCCCAATACATAAACTTCCAAATCATCAATTTCTTCAGGAGTTAATACAGAGTAGTCGCCTCCGGACTGAACGATGATACGGCATGCCATTTCAAAGAAAGTAGCACGTTCAAAGACCTGGTCGAAGTCTTTACCACAAACCACCTGTCCGTGATTAGTCAGCAAGACAGAGTTATGGTCTTTCATAGCTTCCACCACAGCCCTTGCAAGTTCGGGTGACCCCGGACGATAGTAAGGAATAATGGGAATCTCTTTCCCCACATGGCAAGGGATTTCCGCGGTCACATTGAAGTTCGTCGGTTTCTTCTTCATACAAGAAACCGCTGTAGCATATTCCGACTGGAAGTGCAACACCACATTCACATCCGGACGTTCACGCAGGATTCCCAAATGAAACGTGCTCTCCATTGACGGTTTTACTCCGTTCTGAGGCGCACCCGCGCCAATACTGCAAATAGATACTTTCTCTTTTTGCAAAGTCGGCACCCACGACCCCGTGCCCGAAACCAAAGCCTCGTCTCCGATTCTCCATGAAAGGTTACCACTGCTGCACAACATTAATTTAGCATCGCCATAGCGATGAGCCTGTGCAAGATATTGCTCGATATGTTCGTTTGTTATCATAATGCTTTCTTATATAAATCAAGGATAATTTCTTTAGTTACTTCTCTTGGATTGCCGGGCGTACAAACGTCTGCAAAAGCGGCTGTCGCCAGTTTGTCAAGGTCGCTTTCCTTTATGCCCAGTTCAGAAAGATGCTGAGGAATTCCTACCTTCACAGACAGGGCTTTCACTGCATCCACAGCCGCCTTGGCTGCTTCTTCTTTTGACATGCCCGGGGCATATACATTCATCGCTTTAGCAATGTCCACGTATTTATCGAGTGCAGCAGGAGCGTTAAATTCCATAATAACCGGCAACAACAAAGCGTTTGCCACTCCGTGAGGAATATCAAAGATAGCGCCTAACGGATGTGCCATACCGTGCACAACACCCAAGCCTACATTCGAGAAAGCCATACCGGCAATGTACTGCGCTACCGCCATACCGTTACGGGCTTCCGCATTAGTGGGTTCAAACACCGCAGTTTCGAGATAACGGTTAATCATTTCGATAGCCTTAATCTCAAACATATCACTCATCTCCCAGGCACCTTTCGTTATCAAACCTTCAATGGCGTGCGTCAAAGCATCCAGCCCGGTAGCAGCCGTCAGGCTCTTGGGGAGTGTGTACATCAATTCGGCATCCACAATAGCGATGGCAGGAATATCATTGGGATCTACACAAACCATCTTCTTCTGATTGACTTCGTCGGTGATTACGTAGTTAATAGTTACCTCAGCAGCTGTTCCGGCTGTGGTAGGCAGTGCGATGATAGGCACTGATTTCTTCTTAGTATCAGCCACTCCTTCCAACGAAACAACATCGCTGAATTCAGGGTTATTGGTAATGATACCGATAGCTTTTGCCGTATCCATCGAAGAACCGCCGCCAATAGCCAAAATAAAATCGGCACCCGACCGGGCAAATGCTTTCACTCCTGCCTTGACATTCGACACGGTAGGATTCGGTTTGATCTCGCTGAACACTTCGTAAGGAATGCCGGCAGCTTTCAGTACGTTCAACACTTTGTCCGCCACACCAAACTTAACCAAGTCTTTGTCCGTAGCAACAAATGCTTTGTGCAATCCCAAACGGGAAATTTCTTTAGGGAGCACTTCACGTGCTCCCGGACCGAAGTAAGATACTTCGTTTAATATAAATCGATTAATCATTCGTTTTTCTTTTTTTAGTTGACAAGTTAACAAGGTTGGAAGTTAACAAGGGGCTGCGCACTATCATTATTCTTTCATACTCAGCCTTCAGACCTTGTCAACTCATTGCCTTGTCAACTGTTTCTTTATTTATAAATTGGACCATACGTTGCGCATGCTCTGTAGTCTGCACCTTCTTTTTCCATGCCAAAGGCGTTCCAGGCTGCGGGACGGAAAATTTGGTCGTCCTCTACATTGTGCATACAGACAGGGATACGCAAGATAGAAGCCAATGTAATCAAATCCTGACCGATATGTCCGTAGCTGATAGCTCCGTGGTTAGCCCCCCAGTTATTCATTACCGAATAAACGTCTTTGAATGCCGGTTTATCGCAAAGGCGGGGTACGAACCAGGTTGTAGGCCAAGTGCGGTCGGTACGTTCGTCCAGTAGTTTGTGTATTTCCGGTTCAATCTCCACAGTCCATCCTTCGGCAATCTGAAGAACAGGGCCAAGACCTTTCACGAGGTTCAGGCGAGACATAGTGACAGGCATACCGCCTTTTGAAAGGAAATTGGAAGAAAAACCACCTCCACGGAAATAATCGCGGTTAGCCGGATACCAGGTAGTAGCTTCCAGACACTTCTCAACTTCCTGTTCAGTGATTTCCCAACAAGGTTTCATTGCCGGATTACCCGCAGCATCGGTCTGCTGACCTGTGCCATCAAGAGTTGTAGCACCGGAGTTTATCAAGTGAATGATACCATTGGCAGCCATACCTGTCAACTCTTTGCCTGTGACACGTTTCACAGCTTCAGGGCTCCAGTAAGTACGTACGTCTGAGAAAATCTGCGCCCGGTTTGTCAATAAGTGACCGAACAGCATTGCCACACCGTTGCAAGCATCATTCTCGGTTGCCACAACATAAGCTTCACGAATTCCGTTCCAGTCGAACGAAGTATTCAGAAGAGCTTCCGAGTAGTCACCATTCGGATAAAAGTCAGTCCACTGGCGTTGTCCCTGGAAACCTGCTGCAATAGCGTTATGTCCCAAAGCTTCTTCCTTGAAGCCCATCGCCTTCAGTTTCGGGTTACCCTGTATCAAGTCACGCATGATGATAGTCATCTTCACAATAAATTCCCAATCTTCATCTTTCTGCGCACGGGTCTTTGCTTTCTCCGGTTTGTTGAAGTCGTTACCTTCGTTCTTCTTACAATATTTTTCTGTCCATGCCATTGCTTTTGCAAACTCATCCTTGTCATAGATACCTTCGCTCATACGACGGATAATTTCGGTCAAATCAACCGATTCGTTACGCATGCCCAAGTATTCCTGGAAGAAATCAGGATTTACGATGGAACCGGCAATACCCATAGATACACTACCCATTGACAAATAAGATTTGCCTCTCATGGTAGCTACCGCCTGGGCAGCACGGGCAAAGCGAAGTATCTTTTCGGCAACATCGGCAGGGATTGAATTGTCACTCAAATCTTGCACGTCATGTCCGTAAATACCAAAAGCAGGAAGTCCCTTCTGTGCATGTCCGGCTAAAACGGCTGCCAGATAAACAGCTCCCGGACGTTCTGTTCCGTTGAAGCCCCAAACAGCTTTCGGATAATGAGGATTCATATCCATTGTCTCGGCACCATAGCACCAGCAAGAAGTCACAGTAATGGTAGAGCCCACTCCTTCGCGTTCGAACTTCTCTGCACAAGCCGCACTCTCAGCCACACGGCCGATAGTACCGTCGGCGATAACGCATTCCACCGGACTACCATCACCATTCTTCAAATTAGTAGAAATCAGTTCGGCAACAGCTTTTGCCAGATTCATTGTCTTTTCTTCAAGGCTTTCGCGAACACCACCCTGACGACCATCGATTGTGGGACGAATCCCGATTTTCGGATACTTTTTCATGTTGTTATAAATAAGTTAGTTAAATAATTCTTCCTATACTGAACCGTGCTGACAGTCAAACAAAAAAAGAGGGTTACAAAGAGCCTCTTAAACGCACCTCGGTAGGCAGATACTCCTGCACCTGCTTACCCGAAAGCACAAACTCGGCAGCTTTACGCCCCATCTGTTCCCAATTAATGCTCAGCACTGTTATTCCCTGGTCTATCACCTCATAAGCGGGAGTGTCATTATATGCAATCACACCGAAGTCCACACCGCACTTTAACTTTGTCTTCCGGCTTTTCTTGATAATAGCAACCACGTCAACCTGCCGGGTAGCAAAATAGACCAACCCTTTACGAATCTCCAATCCGTCGATATCTTCCGTCACACCACCTTCCATCCGGTAGTCAGAGCAGAACTTCATAAAGTATTCCTGACTGCTACGAGGATGCTGGCTTTCTTTGGGCAGCAGCATTACTACCTTCCGGTATTTACGCAACGAATCCTTCAGCAGCCGCAAAGCATTGTATAACCCCTGGTCAAAATCCTGACAAAGATAAGAATAACCCTCCTTGTCAAATTTACCAAAGTCAAGCAGCAACAAGCGCGAAGGATCCACTTTACAGAGATTCGGAGAGAAGCGTTCGTTATCGAAATTCATCACAATATATTTATTATAACGCCCCAATGACTCACGAATGATGGTGTTGAACAGGCGTTCGCTATATTGATGAAACAGCAGGTCTACTTTGTAACTATGAGACAACCGCTTTACGAAACTGTTGTAAAGCGCATATTTAAACGGAGAATATTCGTCGAGCAACAACAGCACATTGGTCAGCTTACCCATCACGTAATGCCCTTTTCCGGGAGTAGAGTCGATAAGCCCACGCTCTTTCAAATCATGAAAAGCTTTGAACACCGTATCGCGTGAAACTTTATAGGTAGCACTCAACTGATTGATGGACGGCAACAAATCACCCGTTTTATACACCCCCTCCGAGATGTCCTGACTGATAATGTCGGCCAACTGTTTTACTTTGGTAGTTTGCTGTCCAAATACTGCATCCATGTGATTTTCTATTAAGGTCAAAACAGTCGGCAACTATGCTGAACTGTTTGTATGCAAAGGAAGTCAATTTATTTATACCAACCATATAAAAAGAGATGTTTTGCAACACAAAAAGCATGACACATCACACTATTCCAGGGAGAATCCTTATCTTTACCCCACAAAACCAATTAAGAAAAGAAAATTCGCTATGGCACATCATCTCAACACTAACAAGCAATTTATGGTCGGCAACGGCATACTGGCTTTTGCCGTAATTTTTGTAGTGGTTATCTTTATATATATGAGCATGCGCCTGCAACGCGAAAAAGAGGGCGACAGGCATTTCGTAGAGACGTATTCCATCAGTCTGGCAAAAGGCTTTGCAGGCGATTCGATTTCCGTCTTTATTAACGACAGCCTGCTGATGAACCGCCAAATTGCCAAGGATCCTACAACCATAGAAGTAGGACGTTTTGCAGAGCAAAGCGCATTGATGATTGTAGATAATGCGACAGAAAAAGTATCTACCTTCGACCTAAGCGAAAACGGAGGAACTTACCGGTTTGAGAAAGGAACTGAAGGCATCAAGATGGTGGTTGAGGCAAAATAAAAATCAAAAAACAGATGGAAAACAAAATAAAAATCGTAGGAGCAAAAGAGGTTGAAGCAAGAGTTATTGAGTTAAGAGGACTGAAAGTTTTACTTGATAGAGACATTGCAGAATTATACAGTACAGAAACAAGAGAGATAAACAAGGCCGTTAAAAACAATCCCGACAAATTTCCAGTTGGATACTATTTTACGCTGCAAGTATCTGAAAAACAGTATGTGGTGGAAAATTTCCACCGGATGGAAAGTCTTAAAAAGTCTACAGTAGAGCCAAAAGCTTTTACCGAAGAGGGGCTTTATATGCTGGCTACTATTTTAAAAAGTCCCCAAGCAACGGCTACTACGATTGCCATCATTGAAGCATTTAAGAAACTTCGTGAACTTGTCCGGAATATTGAAGCTATCCACAACGAACCTGATAACCAAAAACAGAAAGGATTAATACAACGTACCGGGGAACTTTTATCAGATTTGTTGGTAGATGATTCTGAAATGACGGAAACCGAATCGACTATTGAATTGAATTTAATGGCAGTAAAATTCAAGCACACAGTGAAACGAACAAAGAAAAAGGAGTAGTTCAAAACTTTGCCACGGGCGATCATTCTTCATCATCCCGTGGCCACTATTCGCATTCTCTCCTCAACCAGGATAGCTTTTTTCCAACAGATAGCGCACATTGTCCAGATGGCAATGAAAGATACTCTTGAGTTGCTTTACATATGGGCGGTTTGCAGCCATTTCTGTAACAAAAGCAAGATGTTTCCCAACACTACCGCTCATACGCAACCGCTCGGCAGGATTACTTGTATTCCACACCAGATAAGTACCACACATTTTATTCAAATCCTCCACACTCTGACCAAAAGCATAGGTATCCAGACGAGTAAGATAACTATCAACTTGGGTAAGCTTCCGTTGCAAAGCTTCCAAAGCCTCCTGCTGCGAACACTCCAACACATCCATCTTAGGGTTGAAAATGTGATTCAATAACAAATAATAAGACATCATTTGAGCATCCGTCTCAAATGCCTGGCGCATGTAAAGCCCATTAGTATGCACTTTCTGCTTAGAGTTCATTTCTTCCATAATACATTGATTTTAAGTAACTAAATAGATTCAACAAGACAGGACGAAAAAACACAAAGAAAGCGGTTTCCGCCTGACCCATTGTCGATTTTTCACACCTTAGTGCAGGAAAAATGGAAGCACATTAACACTTCCGATGGGGGTGCAGAAACCGCCATATAGAAGTGTCACGAGCGGGCATAAAAATGCCCGCCATGAAAACAGTGGCAGGTTTCCCCTGCACTAAAAATGAAAAATCGACAATACAAAGATAAAGAAAAAAGGGAAGAAAAGCAAACGCTTTGTCAAAAAAGACTTTCATTGATATATGTAAATAACGTGAGCCCGATGAAATTTATGTTCATTTTTGAAAGAAACGAGTGAACAAGTTGACCAGTCAACAAGGTAAGAAGGAATATTCAGTAAATGCCCTACGTCAATTGGGGCTGTCCAAAGAGGTGGTTATCCGCATGGATTCCCCGCCTTGGAAAGGAGGGGTGCCCGTAGGGCGGGGTGGTTGATGAATACATAAATCATAGTAAATCAACAAATTAGGTTTATCAACCACCTCCCCCTACGGGTACTCCTCCTTTCTAAGGAGGAGAATCTGTGCAGCATGTCAGCCTATTTGAACACCCTCATATTTTATCATTTCCCTCATATTCACTATTAAATCTGTTTTTCAAGCAAATAACCAAAAGCATAAGAAATGAATTAATTGCTTTATATTTTTATATTTACTGAATATCCCTAAGAAGGGGCTACGCAAAAGCTGTGTACCGCATGGCTCCCTTGTCAACTTGTTCCCTTGTCTCCTTGTCAACTAATTCAAACCTATTTTAAAACGAACATAAACTTCATTGAACTGCTGTTAAATATAGTATCTTTGCATAACGAGAACATAACATTGATTTAAACAATGAAAGAAGAAGAACACGATTTCAGCCAAGTGCCATACGATTATCCGTTGTGCCTCAACCAGCAATGCCCCAAAGCATCTACATGCCTGAGGCAGTTAGTAGAGCAAAAAATCACAGACAGTACTAAACATTTGGTTATCATTAATCCCAAACATCTGTCCACACTAACGGGAGAGTGCCCCTATTACCGTTGCAACGCAAAGGTGCTTTACGCCAAAGGCTTCATTGGTATGTTAGACAATCTGCCACGCAAACAAATGGATCGCGTTGTGCCACTCATAATCAGGCGGTTCAGTCAAAGAACATATTATCGCATCCGCAAAGGAGAACGTTTGCTCTCACCCTCCGAGCAGCAAGAAATACGAACTATTTTCAGTAAATGCGGTGCGGACGGAACACAAAAGTTCGACGCTTACATAGAAGATTATGAATGGTAATGGAGTGAATAGTCATGGAAACTGTATACCAAAGCAGGAAGAGTGCTTGCGAACTGTGAAGTGATTTAGGAAAAGTATCAGCAATATGTATAGTGAATCAGAAAATAATAACCAATCTATGTAAAGTGTTTACGGGTATAGTCAGAACTACATAGACAAGTCTTTTGCCACTGCGGTGGCAAAGTTTTGCCATCGTATTGGCAAGGTATTGCCATAGGTGTGGCAAAGACTTGCCAAGCCTGTGGCAAAAACGCCATGTTATAAGCCGTTCAGATTTCAGTCTTATACTGTTTGAGTTCCTTCCTTAACTCTAAGGATTTGCCACTTGTCAGCCCGTCAAGCAATGACCAAAAGGCATCGCCATGATTCATCTCACGGGTGTGGCAAAGTTCGTGCAGAAGGACATAGTCGATCAGGTGTCCGGGAAGAAGCAGAAGGAAATAAGAAAGATTAATCTTTTTACGGGAAGAACAACTCCCCCACCGCCCGCGACTGGAATTGATTTGCACGCTCTCAAACGGCAAATGATGTTGGTTGGAAAGAGCCTGCAAACGGGGAGGCAGGATGATTTTTGCATTCCGTCGCAATGCTTCTTCTATCACTTTACGAAGCCACTCCTGTAGTTTTTCATCGGTAAAGTCGGCAGTGGGCGGACAGACTATCTGCATCTTTCCCAACTCGGAATGAGCCAGAAACCTGTCACTCTTTCCGCTGACTAACGAGAGTTCAAAGAGCCCGGTATTTATACGGTAATCAAGGTCTATCTGCGGGCGTTCCAGCTTCTGCCGGGAAGCAAGGAGTCTGCTACGAAGCTCTTCAATAGCGTTTTCCACCTCACGCAAACCGGTACGGGGAGGCACACTTACATAAATCGCATCGCTCTTGGTGCGAAAAATAAGACGTCTGGCACGCGCATTCACGCGCACTACCAGACGTCCCAGTTCTTTATCTTCAATTATTTTATCCAAAACTCAAACTTACTCTTTATTGCGGGCGGCCGCTAATATAGAACTTATGTTTGAGAACTTTGCCATTTAATCGGAAAATCGCTTCAATAAAGTTTTCTTCATCCTCCAGACAGTCAATGTTATCGTAGGTCACAATGACATCTTGCCCTCGGGGTACAGCCTGAAGCTGTGAGGCACAATTGGACTTCAAAGACGGCATTGCGGAAGCCGTAATCTTACGTCCCTGCAAGTTGAGCCATAACATATAGGCATTGTCGGCAATCGCTTTTCCTTCTACGGAAATGTAAGTGGAAAGTTTACGATAACCGTTTAGGACACCTTGCGCACGTTGTTTGCGGGTTTTATCAAAGAAGTAGGCTACCACCGGCTGCAACTGGTTGATGGTCTGGTCAATCTCTTCTACAGACTGCATCTGGTTCATCTTACCTTCCATCTCAGCCAGTTTGCTTTCCATCTCCTTGTCACGGCGGTCGAACTCTGCCACCAACTTATTCAGTTCTGCTTTGGGAAACGGATAACGAATGGCGTAGGTATAAGTAATGTCCTTTGTTTTCTTATCCTGACGTTTCTCCCAATAAGAGCCTTCCACCTTAGACAGCGAAATGCCTTTCAGGAAAGGAACACTGGCTGCCTGCACGCTGCCTTCGGCCGTATAGGTATTGACAAATTCAGTGATTTCATCGCCATTGCCTGTGGTCTGTTTCAGGAATGTTTTCTCTGAGAATTCCACATTCTGTGCCACAGCCTGAATAATCTGACGGCGTACGCTTTCCAGACATTGCTGCCGGGCTGCTTCCATGTCCTTATCGACAGCCGAAGCTACCAGATAGTCGGCCTCGGAAGACTCGTACCAGACAGGGGCTTTCTTATCGCTCTTTTCCAACACCTTATATTGCTGGGCACTGGCTACCGAAAATGCCAACAGGCAAAAGGCGAACAACCATCCACGCATCATATTCTTTTTCATAAGCCGCGTTTATTTCCAGGTTACAGGCACGTCACGGAGTTCGATTTTACAACCGCGTGCTTTCAACTCTATATAAGAGAGTTTATCGAGCTGCTTCGCAACCTTCTTAATCATGAAACACTTACCAATGGGCACATCGGTAGGCATATTGTTGCCATACACACTTGTGTCGCAACCATACAGAGATACCAATCCCCAATCGTTATACGTAGCTCCATTGCCGTCGATAGCTGTTTCAAAAGCGATGTAAGCTCTCGGCTCATTGGCTGCCTTGTTTGTCATGCGGCAATACAACAGGATAGTCTGATTGCCCACGCTTCCTTCACACGAAATGAGTTCAAAACCCAAATCGGGGGAAGAAACACTTAAACGATATTTAGGTGCAGTGGGAGCTACAGGAGCAGCAGGGGCTGACGGTGCAGCAGGAGCTGAAGGAGCCGGAGTTGCTGCGGGTGCAGGAGCCGCCGGGGCAACAGGTGCAGCAGAGGCGGCCTGCGGAACTTCAGCAACAGGAACCGATGAATATTTCTCAATGGAATCTGTCAATGCACGTGCCGCGGCATTGCATGGAGAGTCGGAAGTAACCTTAGCCAGCAGGAACAGAGCTTTTTCATACTCCTTTAATATATACATGCTGCGAGCCAGCAACAGAAGTTGGTCGCACTCCAGGCTTTTTGCTTTCTGGGCTGCCTGGGTCATCATAGTCGCAGCTTCTTCATAGCAGGGAACAATCTCGGGCACGCTGCTCAAATAGCCTATTGCGTCATCTATCTTACCCATTGAAAGCATTGTCTGGGCTTTCTTCATAATAGTAGGGCAATTAGCGTTGTAGTGTTGCACAATCTTATCGCGGGTGGTACGGATAAAACGGGTAAACGCCGGATTCGTACTTTTGATGTTGCTCAGAAGGTTCTTTATCGCTCCTTCAGCATCACCGGTAGCATCGCCCGTTACCTGCACAACTACGTTGCCATATACACTGTCATCGTAAATATTGCGGGCTGTCAGAGTGAATTCCGCTTTCATCAACGTGACGTTCTGAGTCAGTCCTTCGGTCGACTTGGTATCCAGGATATTCAAATCGGGTTCTATAACAAACGCATTGTAAAGGGACGTGGCTCCTGCATTATTGCGGGCCACTATTTGCTCCACTTTCTTACGGATCATCTCTTTGCCATAGGGCGTGAAACGATCCTGATTAGGGGCAATAGCTGTGAAGTGAACCACTTCCTGAGCAAAGGCAGCCACTACGTAGCCACACAAAAGCGCTAAAGTCAGTATATATTTTCTCATAATAATATTCAGTTCTCAACCCCTCTTATCCCCTAAAGGGGAAGACAAAACACAGCGTTCAGATGCAATACTATTGCTTTGTAATTCTATGTCTTGTACTCCCTTCAGGGGGATAGGGGGTTTTATTCTTTTCTATTTTACTCCTTATTTACCCTTCAAATCGACAATGACATATAGTCTCTGACCTGTTACATTTACCTTAGCTACACAACCATTGCTGGCCAGTAAAGGGTCGAGGAAGCGCTTCAGCACAGTACGCATGCGTGATAGGTTGAAAGGAGCTCCTGTAGTCTGGTCGAACAAAGGCACTTGCATGGAAACGTCCAGCAGCTTCTCACTACCATTAACGCTATAAACGCCCTTGAAAGCGTTGTTCAGCAACCAGTCTTCCACTTCCATCTGAAAATCATTGCCATTGGAACCGACTTCCGAAGTAGCATCCATTTCGCAATCGGAACTGAAGCCTATCTGGATAGCAAGCTCACGTCCATCTTCCTGCATCTGGTTAAAGGCTGACTGCAAGTTGGAGAAGAAATCATCTCCTATCATATTCAAAGCACGGTTTGCCAACTTTATAAAGTCGTTGGTAATAAACTTACCGCTCATGTATGATTTATTAGCCAGTGAGTTACCTGTCTGTACTTCGACTGCTTCCAACATGAGTGCCACTTCGACAGCACCATTGTCTTGCTGATTGCCCACAATCTTAACAAGAACCTGAATATTGGCTTTTGACTCGCGGACAATGCGTGCTTTATAGTCAATAGCCGCCTCGTCCATCATCAGGGAGGTATTCTTTGATGCTTTCAGCAAAGTGATAAAGTCTTTCGTAATAAACCCTCTGTCGTTGAACTGTTCCTTTACCTTGCTGATTGCCAATGCCATCATCGGATTCTGTTCAATTACCTGACGGACATCTTCTCCTTCGAGCGTGAAAGGAACAACTACAATTTCGGGTTGCTTCACCCCGCTTCCGGTACCGCGGGTATCTTGTGCTTTAGCAACGAAGCAAGCACACAACATCATACATGCAATAGCTAATTTCTTCATCTTTTATTTTGGTTTAAGAAGGTGTATCAAAAGTCTTTTTCACCACAGATTACACGGATTTACACAGATTAATTATTTTTATAATCAACTGTTTAAGATTAAATCCGTGTTCATCTGTGCAATCTGTGGTGAGTTATAATACACCCTCCTGTTTATAGTTACAATGTTTTAATGCTTTTTAGATACGGATTGAGCGGATAAAGCGGATTAATAATAAATTAAGAATCCGCTCAATCCGCTTTATCTGCGTTTAAAAAGTAGCTTTATCGTCCAACGCCCAGTCGGCCAATACCATTTTCTTTCAGGTTCTGGCGCAAAGCTTTGTGATTGACTGTAATGTCGAAAGGCATCTGTTTTACCTTCTGCCCTTTTACCTTTGACAGATCGCCCACACTTTCCACTCCGACGATAAAGTCTTTGTAGCGCTTTCCATCAAAGAAGTTAGTGATGTAGTCAGCATGCTTGGCTTCGGCTTCAGCTTCGGGAGCAAACTTGCTATACTTAGGAAAGCCCACGTACATAACAGCACGCATCACACGTATCTCGGCATCTTCACGGGCAGTAGCCTCGTTCTTTCCATAACCTAAACTACGGACTACTATCACATTATTTGGCAATTCCTTTACCAGATTCACCGAGCCGCCATATTCAACCGGCTTTACTTTCTGGGCGTAAGTGGTTCCTACAAAAGCAAACAAACACAACAATCCCAATAAAATACTCTTCTTCATATCATCTACCTATTTTAAAATCAGCTTACAACGCAGCCATTGGTTCTGGCTCTTATTCATGTTATTCTCTACAATGGCATCCTTACCATCTTTAATACCACAAATAGAAGTGCCGTCGGCCATCAGGCTCTTTACCTTGATTATGCCTACAGGTTTTTCAGTGAGAGTGCCCTTATCGAAAGTAGCCAGAGTCACCTGGAAACTCGTCACCTTCTTTCACACCCTGCTGTTGTCCGCACGTAATGACGGCATCACCGTCCTTTATCTTTTCAATAGCACCAAACACGGCAAAGTTATTAGCAAAGAAATCGGTCATCTTCTCGGTCATGGACTGCAAAGCATCATCCAAAGCAGCTTCGGGAGTGTTCTTCACAATCATTTTCTTGAAGTTACTTACAAAAGAACGGGAATCTAACAATTCGCCGCTATTTGTCGCATTCGCTACAGCCAACTTCACAGTCAGAACACAAGTATATCCCTGAGCGCCAGCTGTACGCTTAGTAAACTTACACTTTGTGATTTCTCCCACCAAAGTATTGTCATTCACTGCTTTCATAATCTCAGCTTTCATCTCTTCGGGCGAAAGAGCCATGAACTTATCACTCTGAAAATAGTTAATTTGACTGTCTGCCACTTCATCGTCAATTACCTCAAAACGTTTTGAAGCCGTAGCGGTTTCACCAACCTTCGCTTTTACTATTTCAATAATGTCAGCTACCTTGTCATCAGAAGGTTTCACGGGATCAAGCCACTTAAACTCACCCATTCGTAAAATCATAGCCTTCTTATCTTGATCCTGATCCTGTCCCATTACTCCTACTGTACTCAGCAGGAGTAATGACAACATAAAAAATACTTTTCTCATATCTATCATTAATAGCAGTTTATCAATTGTTTTTAGATTGTTTTAGTGCAGCTACATTATCACCGATTTTAGCCTTAATCAAAGGAATGACCGTAATGGACATCTTCACTGCGTTGAAAGTCTTTTTAATTTTTTTGCCCATAGTCAATGCACTTAGCGGGTCGGAAGCCAGGTCAGTAAGAGCCAAAGGACCGGACAGGGCTACGTTGGCAGCAGTCAAAGCAGCATTAGTAAGGTCGAGTGTAGCCGTGGTATATGTTTTCAAAGCGTCACTCTTCTCTATCGCCTCGCCCGTATTGGTGTTCATTACCTTCATTTCGGTTACCGGAATACCATTCACATCCACCGTATCTTTGGTTTCCACCTGGATAAAACCGATATATCCATCTACATTCTTCATTGTAGTGAACAGATCATTAGAACCTGTGAACAAGGCATAGACATTCGGCATCTTTGTCTTGTCGATGTTCGATACATCTACCGGTTCCCACTCTGCAAGAAATTCGTCAAATTTAACCTGAGTGGCATCCCGTTTCTCTGCTTTCTTTTCTGCCTTATCCATTGCTTCCATAGCTTTTTCTTCTTCCTTGGCAGCTTTGGCTTCTTCCTTGGCTTTACGTTTAGCTTCTTTGGCGGCAATCTTAGCAGCCTTCTGCTCTTCTTTAGTTAACTCTTTTTGTTCTGTCTGGGCTTCCTGAGCCATTACATTGGTAGTACTCAATAAGAAAGCTCCCAAAAATCCAATTAGTAGTAATTTTGTTCTCATAGTTCCTCTATAAAAATGATTAATTAATAATTTTTCAAAGAAAGTAAACTTTTAGTTAATATCATAATAAAATATTAAGAAATATTCAGTAAATTATGAAAATATAGCCTCTACCTAAAAAAAAGTGGAGGAGAGTGCAACCTTTTAACAGGAGGTTGCGTCTAATAGACAGAAACCTTTAAAAACAAAATAAGATGAAAACTAATTTAAGAATCTTTTCAGTGACATTACTGACAATGGCTTTATTAAGCAGTTGTATGTATATAGGCGATTCAATCAAGCCGAGCAAAAATGTGATTACCCGGAATTACGATGTAAAAGAGTTCACAAAGATAGAAGCCAGTGCTGTAGGAGACGTTTATTATACGCAGTCAACAGACGGAAAGACTTCAGTCCGAATATCAGGACCGGACAATTACATTAACTTGTTCGAAGTGTCTGAGAAAGACGGTACACTCATTATCAGCATGCCCAAGAATACGAGATTCAGCAACGGCAAAAAGCTGAAAATAGAAATCAGCACTCCTAAGCTGAACGGTATCGATTTTAAAGGGATAGGCGATATTTATATCAAGGAAGGTCTTACTACCGACAAGCTGGACGTGAGCAGCAGAGGCGTGGGTGACGTAAAAATCAATGCGTTGACTTGCGAAGACGTAGAAGTACAATCAATGGGTGTAGGTGATGTCTACTTACAAGGAAACTGCCAAAAACGCCATTCTCCACTCTAAAGGTGTAGGAGACATTGAAGCCGAAGATTTACATGCGGAAAACGTGAATGCCTCGTCAAAGGGCGTCGGCAGCATTACCTGTTACGCCACCAAGAGCATCGAGGCTTCTGCCAAAGGTGTGGGTAGCATTAAATACGGAGGAAACCCTGAGTCGAAACAAATCAGCGCGAAGGGTGTGGGAAGTGTAAAAAGCATTTAAATCATAAAAACATAAAGTCATGAAGAAGAATTTACTGTTATCAACTTTTGCAGTCTTACTATTGTCGCTGACATTTACAGCTTGTGCACAACAAAGAGTGACCGGAAGTAAAAACTACGTAACCAAAAATGTAAAAGCAGGCAACTTTGAAGGAATCAAACTATCAGGAAGCAGCAACATCATCTACACACAGAAGGAGGGAACACCTACTATCGAAATATACGGCTCGGACAATCTGATTCCGCTGCTTGAAACCTTCGTTGAAAACGGCAATCTGATTATCAGATATAAAAAGAACACTTCTGTACGCAACGGTAAGATGCAAATCAAAGTATCGGCTCCTGCCATTAACCTTGTATCTATTTCCGGTTCGGGAGATGTGAAGCTGGTTAACGGAATCACAACGAATAAGGATGTGGCCATAAGTATTTCCGGATCAGGAGATATAGATGGAAATAAGGTGAGCTGCCGCAACCTGGCCGTGAAAGTTTCCGGTTCAGGAGACATTGACCTTAAGGGTGTTGCAGCCAACCATACCGAAGTAACCATTAGCGGCTCGGGTGATATAGATATAGCAGGAAACTGCACCGAAGCTACCTATAAGATTTCCGGCTCGGGGGACATTAACGGAGCAGCCCTGAAAGCTAAAAGCGTAAATGCACGCATCAGTGGCTCGGGCGCAATAAAATGTTATGCTACAGGCACACTTCAGGGCGGTGTTAGCGGTAGCGGTGCTGTCGGCTACAAAGGCAACCCACGCATCGAGTTCTCTAAAAAAGGGCTTTACAGACTATAACTATACTCTAAGTTTACTTTACAATATTTTTTTAGTTTAACCTGAGTTCGATGAAATAAATAAACTTTTTAGACGCTGATTAGGCGGATTGAGCGGATTTTAATTAGCTGCGCAATGATCATTTAGACACGGATTACACGGATTTCACTGTTGTTATATTGCTAATAAATAAGTTCTTAAATAATTAGAGGACCGTGTAATCTGTGTAATTCGTGTCTAAAAAGAGAATAATAATCCGCTTGATCCGCTTAATCAGCGTCTAAAATATTAGCTCAGAACTATATAGAAACGAGCATAAATTATATGGAACTCAAGTTAGTTTAGACAATTGCAAATTCTCTATGAAGAAACTACTCTAACAAAAAAGGGCTACTGCATCTCGCGGTAGCCCATTCTATTTAGTTAGTTATTTATAAAAATTTGAGAGAATTGAAACTTCACAGCCTCAAGTCGAAAAGTTGTTTTAATTAGCACACTAACTATATTATATATTTAAAGCAAATGAAAATGTCATTTCTTAATCATCTCTATTTCTTCCACTTTCTTCAGGCTATCCGGCAGGTTCTGCTGGATGTTCTCATTAGAGAGGGCCACAGACGGGGAGACGATTTGTTTTCCAATGGTGTCGGTGGTAACGGTACTTTCATCTTCTGCCAGATAAGAGTGCTGTGCCACATTGCCCAATGAAAGAATCAGAGCGATAACGGCTGCCGCCTTGAACAAAGGCATGAACCTTCCGACCAAAGTCATGTGTTTTGCCTTCACCACAGGAGCTTCAACCTTTGCCAGAATACGGGCATCAAAGTCTTTACCCAGCCCTACCTCGTGCTGAACCTGCTGATAAACAAACAGGTCCTTATAGCGAAGCAAATGAGCAGGCACCTTCCCGGTAGAGAAGAAAGCACGCAATTCCGATTCTTCTTCAATAGAAGTCTCGCATTGCCAATATCGCTCCAAAAGCTGTTCTATGTACTTATAATCCATATTCATCAATCTCTGTATATCTTTGTTTTACCTTTTGCCTTGCCCTGAAAAGGTTCACTTTTACCTGCTCCTCGGTCAGATTCAAGACTTTTGCAATCTCTTTATAGCTTTCCCCTTCGATGTCCCTGAGCTGCATGATGAGCCGCTGTTTTTCAGGAAGTTCGTCAATCAGGCGATGAATGATTCTCATTCGTTCGTCACCGACCAACTGGTCGTAAGGGCCGGATGCTTCAGATTCTTCTTCCATGGCGGGAGTGAGCGGCACGTTCTGAGCTTCTTTCTTCTGGCTCCGGTCTATCGCCAGGTTCTTTGCCACTGTCAGGCAATAGGCTTCGACCGAATCGAACTGCTTCCACTCATCACGCTTGTCCCAGACTCTTATCATGGTATCCTGAACAACATCCTCTGCTTCGGCCCGGTCGAGGGTAATCCTTAGCGCCAGCCGGAAGAGTTTATCTTTCAGTGGCAATATGTCGTTTCGGAAGCTGATTTCTTGCATCTCTAATTAAATGACGGGTGATAAAACGAAAAGTTACAGGCAGAGCCTGACTTTTTTTGAATTATTTTTTTATCCGGGTGCCTCCTTCGCCTTTAATGGCTGAAGCTAAGGTAATTACGACTTCAGAAACTCCGGCATTAATTGCTTCAAAAGAGTTCTCGAGTTTAGGAATCATGCCTCCCTGAATAACTCCGCCAGCTACGTATTGTTCAAACTCGGCACGGGTGATATGGGGAATCACGCTATCATCATCGTTCTCGTCACGAAGCACTCCTTTCTTCTCAAAGCAGTAGACAAGCGTAACATCGAACAATGCGGAAAGGGCTTTGGCAGTCTCACCGGCAATGGTGTCGGCATTGGTATTAAGCATATTCCCCTGTCCGTCGTGGGTCAGTGGCGCCATGACGGGAACCACACCTTTATGGATCAGATCGGAAAGCAAAGAGGCATCCACCTTTTCTACATCGCCCACAAAGCCGTAATCAACCTCTTTCACGGGACGCTTAACAGAACGAATGACATTCATATCGGCCCCGGTCAGCCCCAACGCATTAACGCCACGGGCTTGCAGTCCGGCTACAATGTTTTTATTCACCAGTCCGCCGTAGACCATAGTCACTACTTTCAACGTTTCGGCATCCGTGATGCGACGCCCGTTCACCATCCGGCTCTCGATGCCCAGTTGGGCGGCAATCTTCGTTGCGGAACGCCCACCGCCATGCACAAGCACTTTATGTCCGGGGATAGCGGCAAAGTCATTCAACAACCGGTTCAGTGTGGCTTCTTCTTCTACAATCTTGCCACCTACTTTTATTATGGTAAGTTTCTGTTTCATATCTTTATTTTAAAACGCAGATTAACACAGATTATCGCGGATTAATAATAAAAAAGCATCTGCGCCAATCTGCGTTAATCCGCGTTTAATTTCTTTTTCAAGTTTATTCCAAATATGTATATCCGTAAAGTCCCGAACGGTAGTTGGACAAGAACTCTTTGCCTTCCTCAACCGAAATCTTCCCTTCTTTAACGGACTTCGTCACCCATGTTTCGAGCGTGCGGACAAGTTTCTTCGGGCTGTACTGCACGTAGTCCAACACTTCCGCCACTGTTTCGCCATCAATAATCTGGTCAACAGTATATCCTTTCTCATTCACCGAAACGTGAACAGCGTTGGTGTCTCCAAAGAGGTTGTGCATGTCGCCCAAAATCTCCTGATAAGCACCCACGAGGAATACCGCCACATAATAAGGTTCCTTCGCTTTCAACGAATGTATGGGCATATAGTGCGCCACGTTGCGGGGCGATATGAAATTGGCAATCTTTCCGTCCGAGTCACAAGTGATGTCCTGTAACGTAGCCGAACGGTCGGGTTTCTCATCCAAACGCTGAATAGGCATGATAGGGAATATCTGATCGATAGCCCACGAGTCAGGCAGCGACTGGAACAGAGAGAAGTTGCAAAAATATTTATCGGCAAGCAACTTAGACAGCCCCCGGAATTCGTCCGGAGCATGTTTCAGCCCGCCGGCAATCTGATGAATCTCGCGGGTGATAGACCAGTAAAGACGCTCTATCTGTGCGCGCGTTTTAAGATCGACAATACCGTGGCTGAACAGGTCGAGTGCCTCTTCACGTATCTGCTGGGCGTCGTGCCATGCTTCGAGCATCTTGTTCTGGTTCAATGTATCCCAAATGCTATAAAGCTCCTGCACCAGTTCGTGCGCATCGGGCGCAATCTCTTCGTCATCGTCCCACTCGGGCAAAGTGGCCGTTTCGAGCACCTCAAAAACAAGCACAGAGTGATGCGCTGTCAATGCGCGTCCGCTCTCGGTGATGATGTTAGGATGCGGAATGCCGTTCTTATCACTGGCATCTACGAGGGTAGAGATAGAGTCGTTGACATATTCCTGGATGGAGTAGTTGACACTGCTCTCACTGCTTGACGAGCGGGTGCCGTCGTAATCGACCCCTAAGCCACCGCCAATGTCGACAAACTCGACCTTATAGCCCATGGCATGCAGTTGCACATAAAACTGGGAAGCCTCGCGCAAGGCCGTCTTGATGCGGCGTATCTTGGTGACTTGGCTGCCGATGTGGAAATGTATCAGTTTCAGACACTCTTTCATGCCCTTTCCATCGAGAAAATCGAGTGCTTCGAGCAGCTCGCTGGAAGTCAGTCCGAATTTGCTTGCATCGCCCCCGGACTCCTCCCACTTGCCACTGCCGGACGAAGCCAGCTTAATACGAATACCGATGTTAGGCATCACATTCAGTTGCTTCGCCATCTTGGCGATGAGTTTCAGTTCGTTCATCTTCTCCACTACAAGGAAGATGCGTTTGCCCATCTTCTGGGCAAGCAGGGCAAGTTCAATGTAGCTTTCGTCTTTATATCCGTTGCAGATAATGAGAGAGTCGGAATCGGTATTGACGGCAATCACGGCATGAAGTTCGGGCTTGGAACCGGCTTCCAGTCCCAGGTTAAACTTCTTTCCATGGCTGATAATCTCCTCCACAACCGGACGCATCTGATTGACCTTGATGGGATAGATGATGAAGTTCTCCCCTTTGTATCCATACTCCTCGGACGCCTGTTTGAAACAATGCGCTGTTTTCTCAATCCGGTTATCCAGTATATCGGGAAAACGGAGTAGCATGGGGGCAGCTACATCACGCAACTGTAACTCATCGACCAACTCCTTTAAATCGACGGCTACGCCATCTTTTCGCGGTGTAACAACGACATGACCTTTGTCATTAATACCAAAGTACGAGGTACCCCAACCTGTAATGTTGTAGAGTTCCTCAGAATCTTCAATACGCCACTTTCTCATTTTCTGTTATTCAGTTGTTTTAAAGTAAATAATTAGATGGCAAAAATACACATTAATCTATAATAATGCGAACAGGCGACTGAAAATACTGCAAACAACTGTATATCAATACAATAAAATTGTCTTTTTGAGGTTTCTTTACCCAAGCCCCGTTGGTGTCACAGCAAGGAGGCTTTGGTGTGACACCAACGCCCCTTTACTGTGACACCAACGAAGGGATGCACAAATACTCCGGAAAAGATGAAAAAAAAGCCGGTAGGGAGCATTGTCATCACTGCGCGGCATCCGGAGCCAGCATCTTTTGTAACTCTTCCACAGAGCTGTCTATCTGCCAGCGATCTTCCAGATTCTCGGCATTGAACTGATATTGTGCCTGGTTGTAGAATACAGACCGCTTTACGAGTGCTTCCTCAATGAACTGCAACAGTTCTTCGTCCTTCTTTCCTTGCAGGATGGGACGCTGCTGCTTGGCAATACGCAACCGGCGGAACAGAACCCGGGAGCTAACATTCAGGTGGACTGTGGTACCTACCCGGTTCATATACTCCATATTATCAAAGAAGCAGGGTGCTCCCCCTCCGGTGGAGATTACCACATCCTCGAACTCTCCGACCTCATGCAACATATTACGTTCCAGTTCCCGGAAGCCATTTTCTCCGCGTTCGGCGAAAAGCTCGCCCACCGATTTATGAAACCGCTCTTCGATATACCAGTCGAGATCAATGAAAGGCACGTTCAACTTGCGCGCCAGCGCTTTACCTAAAGTAGTTTTTCCGGCACCCATATAGCCGGTAAGGAATATTCGTATCATAAAAGTCCTTGTTCTAAGTCAACTGCAAACTTAGACAAAAAACCCGGGATTCCACTTAGAGCCTGTTTCAAATTTTCCCTTTTCGACGCAACACAACCAATTTATCCACACTTTCCGGAAAAAACAATGTCATCCTGAACACGATAGAGGGGCTACCAACAAAGAACAGCCTCCTTCGTCCGTCAGGATGACAGAATAAAATTAATAACCACAACTTACTTAAACACTTTCACCCGGCTTGCCAAGTCGCCAAACTCCTTGTTGCCCGGTTCGGCAACAGGTACTCCGAATGGCATTTCGGCAACGAGTTCCCAACTTTCGGGCAAATGCCAGGTATGACGTACTTCTTCGTCAATCAACGGGTTATAGTGTTGCAGGGAAGCGCCAAAACCGACTTCCTCAAGCATCGTCCAAATGGCAAACTGATGCATGGCAGACGTCTGCAACGACCAGCCGGGGAATTTGTCCTGATAGGCCGGGAAAGCTTCCTGCAATCCTTTCACTACGGTTTGGTCTTCGAAGAACAACACTGTTCCATAACCACAGGCAAACGAATTGTCTATCTTCTCTTTCGTACCCTTAAAGACTTCGGGCGGAACAATCTTGCGCAAAGTTTCCTTCACAATGTTCCAGAGTTTTTTATGGTTTTCGCCAAGCAGCAACACCACGCGAGTGGATTGTGAGTTGAATGCTGACGGAACGTGAGTAACAGCCAGGTCGATAATCTTTTCTATTTCCATATCGGAAACCGGCGATTTATCGGATATCGCATAATAGGTCCTTCTATGTTTCAGGGCCTCTTCAAAGGATCTTTTCATACGTTATACCTTTCTTATTATATTGATTTCTTTTACAGTTAAAACAACTGCCCCGTGAAACTTGTTCGGTAACCGAATATATTTGTACCTTTACCGCGAAAATAATTTGCTAATGTGACAATGTGCTAATATGCCAATGACTATGCAGACAAACAGCGCAGCCCATTAGCAAATTGGCACATTAGCACATTGACACATTAGCACATTATTACTTTATGGCTAAACAGAAATTTTACGTTGTGTGGGAAGGGGTGACACCCGGCATTTATACCTCCTGGACTGATTGCCAGCTCCAAACCAAGGGGTATGACGGAGCGAAATACAAATCGTTCGATACTCTGGAAGAAGCAGAACGCGCTTTAGCCACTTCACCGTATGTCTACATCGGGAAAAATGCCAAAAAGGAACCGAATGCGTCATCGCCTAAAAGTTGGGCGGGCGTGATAGATAACAGCCTTGCCGTAGACGCAGCGTGCAGCGGCAACCCGGGACCTATGGAATACCGGGGGAGTACACATCGCCAGCCAACAAGAAATTTTCCACTTCGGCCCGGTAAAGGGCACAAATAATATCGGGGAATTTCTTGCCATCGTTCACGGACTGGCATTGCTAAAGCAAAAAGGATTTGACATGCCGATATACAGCGACAGCAAGATAGCTATCGATTGGGTGAGACAAAAGACATGTAAAACGAAGCTGCCCCGCACCCCGGAAACGGAAGAAACTGTTCCGCCTCATTAAGCGTGCGGAAAAGTGGCTGAAGGAGAATAAATATACTACCCACATCCTGAAATGGGAAACAAAACAATGGGGAGAAATCCCGGCGGACTTCGGCAGAAAGTAGCTGCAAGGTGATGCTGTTAGAACTTCTTAATAAGGAATGACGGATTAAGCCGGATATATGCCCCCACCGAGAATCCGGTCTGCGTGCTGGGGCCGAAGGTACTGCCATCAGCGCGCTTCATCACTCCCGGATAGTATTGATAAATATCTGCTTTTAACCCTATGGAATAGCGTTTGGCAAAAGTGCGCGAATACTCCACCGAGCCAAACAATGTCTGCGGTTTATCATAAGTAGCTCCCGGTTCTGCCATAGAAACGGCTCCGAAATAAGGAATGCCGAACATCGACACAAAATTGTCACATTGCCAATATCCCACCTTGATGCGGAAATCCTTCAAATCGACAAAAGTACTTCCATAAAGTCCGAAGCCTTTGTCGAAAGGCCATAGTTTGCCCGCTTGCTGGTAATAACCTGCCGCATCGAACTCTAAGTTAATCCGCTTCAACACTCGCCTGTTCATGTTCCAGGTCACTCCCAGACCAACCGCTCCATTCATCAGTGTTTGCACCGAATTGTCCGTAATAGTATCCAACTCCCCTCCCCTATGCTGTGCCAGTATCTGCAAAGGTATGTAGCAATGCACCGGAGACGACTCCCGGTTCAGCTTCACACGCGATGAAACGCCGAATGTAAACTCTTCCTGATGGGTATCACTACGAAAAATAAAGCTCTGCCAGTTAGCCCAGACGTCCAGGTCGAAGTAACGCGAACTATACAACAGTTGAAGTCCGGCCTCAGGATCAGCCGTCAGATTCAATTCCGGATTAAACAGAGGATCGATCAAACGGTGGTTGGAACCACCATAAATGTTACCCAACACAAAGTGCACATTTCCCAACGCCAGTTGTGCCCGGAAATAAGGCAGCACGTGTGCTCCACGTTGATACTGCGAGCCTTTCCATTTAGCAATATCCATATACGAAAAACAAGGATACTGATATGCTCCACTATACCACAACAGGTGAGCGCCCGCCTCGAGCCGGATATTATCAGTAGGATAGTAAACCAGCTTCGGTTGCACCCACAACCCCGGTAACGTATAGCCTTTGAGGATTGTACCGTCGAACTCATTGTTCTTAAAAAAGCTGATGTTATCTAATTCAAAAGAGAGTTCTTTCACCTTATCCGGGTTTATCCGGTAATTGGTGTTGCAGATACGTTCCACCACTTGCGCATGCAAGGAAGCAGCGCAAAGAATAAGTAATAGCAAAACAATCAAGGTACATCGCGATGTCCTTTTTCTCTTCATATCCATAAATTCTTAGTACGAAAGTGTGTTATTCCATAATCTACGGGACTTCGTTACAAGCTCTGCATATCATTCAAACGTTTGTAATATCCGTTCTTAGCCAATAATTCTTCATGTTTGCCACGTTCCACAATTTCCCCTTCGTGAAGCACGCAAATCTCATCCGCATTCTTAATGGTCGAAAGGCGGTGGGCAATAGCAATCGTAGTGCGTGTTTTCATCAGACGCTCCAATGCCTCTTGCACCAAGCGTTCTGACTCTGTATCCAACGCCGAAGTAGCCTCATCCAGAATCAATATCGGCGGATTTTTCAAGATGGCGCGGGCAATGCTGATGCGCTGCCGCTGACCGCCCGAGAGTTTACTCCCCCGGTCACCGATATTAGTATTATACCCCTCTTCCTTTTCCATTATAAAGTCGTGTGCATTGGCAATTTTAGCAGCTTCTACCACCTGTTCCATCGTAGCATTCTCCACTCCAAAAGCAATGTTATTGAAGAAGGTATCATTAAACAATATAGCTTCCTGATTTACATTTCCTATCAGGCTGCGCAAATCAGCAATGCGGGCATCTTTCACACTGACACCATCAATAACAATTTTCCCTTCCTGCACATCGTGATAACGAGGCAGCAAATCGACCAATGTCGACTTTCCGGAACCGGACTGCCCTACCAGAGCAACCGTTTTGCCTTTTGGCACAGTCAGATTGACATGTTTCAGTATCTCTTTTTTTCCATCGTAACTGAAAGTGATGTCCTCAAACTTAATCTTATCCGTAAGGTCTTTCAAAGGCGTCGGGTCAGAGCTTTCTACAATCTTACTTTCCGCCTTCAATATCTTGTCTACACGCTCCATCGAAGCGAGTCCCTTCGGAATGTTATAGCCTGCTTTTGAGAACTCTTTTAAAGGATTGATAACACTGTAAAGAATAACCATATAGAAAATAAATGTGGGAGCGTCAATCGAAGAATTATTGCTAAGAATCAACGAACCGCCAAACCAAAGTACAACCACAATCAGTAAAGTCCCCAGAAATTCGCTCATTGGGTGTGCCAATGCTTGACGCATAGCCACTTTATTGGTAGCTTTACGGAAATCATTACTGCATTTCGTAAAACGGTCTATCATTTTTCGCTCTGCTATAAATGCCTTGATGATGCGCAAACCGCCCAGTGTTTCTTCGAGCTGCGACATGGTGTCACTCCACTTTGCCTGTGCGTCAAGCGACTGGCGTTTCAGTTTGCGACCTACTTTTCCCATCACCCAACCCATACCGGGTAATACAATCAGGGTGAAAAGAGTCAGCTGCCAGCTGGTCATAAGCAAAGTACCGAAATACATTATAATCAGTATCGGATTCTTTATCAACATGTCCAGCGAACTGGTGATAGAGTTTTCAATCTCTCCTACATCTCCACTCATACGGGCTATAATGTCACCTTTGCGTTCTTCTGAAAAAAAGCCTAAAGGCAAGCTAAGCACCTTGGAGTAAACCATTACCCGAATGTCTCGCACCACTCCTGTGCGCAAGGGTATCATCACAGCCGTCGAACCGAAATATGCTCCTGTTTTAAGCAAAGTCATGAAGGCAAGGAAAAGTCCCAGAAAAAGTAACGTCAACGAAGCGCCATTAACCTCAATCATCCGGGTAACATAGAAATAGAAGTTATTTACTACAATATCTTTCATGCTCTCAGTTGCCGAGTCCCACGGAATGAAC
>JARCFY010000287.1:0-36109 GCA_029233225.1 Lepidodactylus listeri | reverse complement strand
GTTCCCCATTAGGATATTTAGCTCTTCCTTGCTCTATTGCTTTTAGTTCAAGGACTAACTTTGCCTTTTGCTTCTCATCTTTTACAGACTTCAATTTTCGCACAGTACGTTTCATCGCATTTTTAAAGTTTATACTTTCTTTACCCGATTTCCGCTTTTTACCCTTGTCGAATTCCATGATATATTCTTTCATATACTTATCTAACTTGTCAAGATAGATGTTAGCCAATATCGGGCTGATTATTCCACCTTGAGGCGTACCGCTATAAGTATTATGAAATTGCCATTCTTCGATAATATCCAGCTTTTAGAAACTTGCGTATCAGTCTTATGAAACGCTCGTCCGCAATACGTTCTTTGAGAATATTTATCAGCACATCATGATTTATATTATCGAAAAATCCTTTGATGTCTCCTTCGACAAACCATTTGGCACCGCTAAATTCTTTTTGAACATGGGCTAATGCGGTATGGCAGCTTCGATTGGGACGAAAACCATGCGAAGTGTATTCAAAACTACCTTCATACATGGCTTCCAAAACCATTCTTACTACTTCCTGTATTAGCTTGTCGTTGAAAGTCGGTACACCAAGAGGGCGTTTCTTACCGTTCTTTTTCGGTATATACACTCTTCTTGACGGTTGGGGTTGGTACGTTTCATCTTTCAGCGCACCAATCAGCTTCTCTATTCGTTTCAGGCTCATATTATCAATGGTTTGACCATCAGAACCTTTAGTCATGTTGCCCTCTTTGGCATAAATGCGTTGGTAGGCAACATAGAACATTTCCTCATTGAATAAAATCTTGTAAAGACGTTCAAACTTGTAGCTTGAATTCTTACTGTGTTCAGATAGACTGTTTAATACTTTTCTGGACTTCTCATAATGTCTCTCACATTTTCCGTTAATTGTATTAATAATTAGCTGCTTCCCTTCGCCATGTACAAGGCGTTACCCTGCTCGGACTACTATGGAAGCTCCGTTACCACTCCGAATTTTCATAGGTCTGCACCTAATAGCCTTTCGGCATTTCGGGATAGGTAATCCCCGTTTATCGCATCGTAACTATTGGCTTGATAGATTGTCGGATACGACTTCCGTCTTTTATTCGCTTATTGCGATTGTGTCGTGATATGTTCTTGCTGACTTCATACCTGTTCACTGAAGCAGTATCACGATATGACGATTTTAGCTACCTTACGTCATAGACTCAAGTAAATCCACTCAGACTATCGTTCAATCATTCGGACCTTTATCCTCATATCTATCTTTTCATCTTGCCATTCAGTCGCAGTTTGGTAACTAACTGACTTATGACTTTCCGACATGCTACACTCCCTGCTCAGTTAAGTTTTCCTGACACAAGTAAGTCGGCTGATGATAGGTTATTTCCAAAGAATACTTACCTAATCTCTTGCCAAAGAGATGTTTACGATGCAACCTTTACGGGCGCACACAAATATTTTATATAAGAAGCCATGCCTTCTTTGGCGATTGCCTTTCATGCTTCCTCAATCAGTATCATCTTGCGGACACCTGCAAACGTCTCATTTTATTGATGAACGTCTCCATGATGATGATTGTTACCACGGGGAACAATATGGCGTTATCCTTCACATTGTCCAACTCGAAGACAATGAAGCGTTTATTCAGCAAGTCGAGTTGTTTGTCCGAATTGAGCAGATAACCGTATTCCCCGTTTTTGTAATAGGGTTCCAGCACGTTCAGAAAGCCGTCCACATCGAAATCCTTCTCGCGCACGTTTTTGTCAGCAAGCACTTTTCGATAGTCTTTTTGTACGAATTCATAGAACGTGTTGAAGTTGGGTGTAATCCGGCGATTCTTCTTTATCTTCTCGATATAAAGGCTCACCGCATTGGAGAGTGCCACCTCTTCAGAACGGCGGGACGGCTCGTCTTCCCGTTTTCCATAAGGTCAGAATCAGCGTCTTGATGCTGTCCCCGCTTCTCGATGTCATACTGGTAATCCTGTGTAAAAAACGGATTGAAAGAAATCGGATCATCTTCCTTGTATGTAAAATACACTCCGTCGTCCCCGCCTGTTTTCTGATGAATCAGATCGCATAACCCTTTGTATGAATTTCCGGTATCCACCAACAGGATATGGGTGTTCTGTTCCCAATACTGACGCACCAAATGGTTAGTGAAAAAGCTCTTTCCGCTGCCCGGACGGGCCGAGGATGAACTTGTTCCGGTTGGTCACCACCCCTTTTTTCATGGGCAAATCCGAAATGTCGAGGAAGACGGGCTTTCCCGTCAGCCGGTCCACCATGCGCAGGCCGAAAGGAGAGAGCGAGTTCCGGTAGCAGGTTTCCGCAGTGAAGAAGCATAAGGCTTGTTCCGTAAACGTGTAGAAACTCTCTTCCGAAGGGAAGTCCGCCTCATTTCCCGGTATGCCCGCCCAATAGAGTACCGGCAAGTCGGTGGTGTTGTGGTGTGGCGTACATTCCATCAGCGCCAGTGCGCTGCCCACGTCATTCTTCGCCCGCCGCAGTTCATCCCCGTTTTCGGCCCATGCGATGATGTTGCAATGGCAGCGGACGGATTGCAGCCCGTTGGTGTGCGCCACATTTAGGTATTCATCCAGCCATTCCTTGTTTATCTGGTTGCTCCGGCTGTAGCGTGAAAGCGACTGCATGTTCTTCGCCATTTTTTCAAAACGGGCGAGGTTCTCGCTACTGTCGTCTATGAATATCCACTGGTTGTAGATATGGTCGCAGGGCAGCATGATACCCACGGGCGAGGCATAGCTCAGACGGCAGTCCGAGCGGTCCGTGGAAAGACGTTCATAACGTCCGTCGGTCCGTACCTTTCCCGGCAGGTCGTCGAGGTCGGAAAGGGTATGCAGGCAGAGCCGTTTGTCGCCGATACGCATCTCGTCCGGGTTCAACTGCATGTCCTGTAACATGACGCTTCCGTCCGTCGATAAGGTCAGGTACCTCTCGATGATGCCCGGTTCGTCTTCCGTTCCCGTTATCTCTTCCGTGGTCAGCCGTTCCAGCCGTACCAGCCCGCCGTCATTAACAATACTCTCGAACTGTCCCACCGACTCCATGAAACGCTCCATTGTCTCTTTATCCTGTATCTCCTTCGGTACCAGAAACTTCCGGCACAGCGTATTCCAGTTGCTTTGCTGCCGGGAGCGTTCTTTGGTGGTCTTAGTGAGAAACAGGTAGCAGGTATGGTTGAGATAGGGCCGTTCGTTGAAATGCCGTTCAAAACTGCGGAGAGGAAGCTCAGGTCGTCTTTTCCGGTGTCGGGCCTGTATTTCTCCGTGATGAAAATATCCTGCTTGTGGATGATTGAATAGTTCGGCAATACCTTGATTGCCTTGGCTCATGTGGCGTGCATCGCCTCATATTCCGTGGATGATACCGAAAATACTTCCGGCAGTGTCACCCGGAAAGCCACCGTTATGTCGGCGTCCTTGCTGACAATGCAGCCGTGTTCCACCGCCATGACGGGGAATTTGCTTTCCAGTGTGGATGTTGTCAATGTACTTCTCATAATTTACGATTGTTGTTTTTTAATTAGCCGTGTGATACGTTTCCGTGAGATGATCCGTCGGGGATGCTGCCGGGCGGCAAGGAGCTTCATCAGTCCGTGGCTGCCGAAACGCCTGTTCAGCGAGAAGGTCAGCCAGACTATTGCCGTGGCCGCCGATACTCCGAAACCGATACATATCCATTGCCCGATACCCGCCGTGTACATGATGACGAACACCACGAACACGGCAAGCAGGCCGAAGGCAAAAATAAAAAGGTATTGGGCACGGAGTCCTTTAAATTCCACCTCACGGCCCACACCTTTGTTTATCTCAAAATCAGACATAAGTTGTTGTCTTTGAATTGTTTTAGAGGAAGAACGACCTCAGAATAGTGGCGGCAACTATCAGAAAAATACAGGCTCCAAACCATGAACTGGCAGTTTTCGAGGTGTCCGGATCGCCCGAACTGAACTTCTGATAGACCTTGATTCCGCCTATCAAACCGACAATGGCACCCACTGCGTACACCAACTTTGTGCCGGGATCGAAGTAGCTTGTCACCATCTGTGTAGCTTCTGTGATACCCGCCTGTCCGTTCCCTTGTGCCATTGCCGCACCCGCTGTCGCCAGTACGGCCAGCAATCATAATCAATCTTTTCTGTTTCATTAATTTCCGTGATTTTTTTAAGTGAATAAAAATCCACGGGCTGCCCCCTTTCACTATCCCCATAAGGCAGCCGTGGCCGTTTATGGTTTAATAGTTCAGGGGGTAAGTTCCGGCAGGTAATCAGCCGGAGTCAAAATACATCTTTCGCATGGTTACATGATTGAATGGTGAAACTTCATTGTTAATTCTCTCCCCCGGGATGAAGGTCTGAATCATCCCGAATCGTAATAGCCTTTTGCTCTCATTGTCTTCTGCATTTTAAATAAATGTTTAACCGGCCTTCTTCAGATAGGCTCCGCACTTGAAACCTTTACGGGGCATATAATCCTCAAAGGGTGAGGATTTGAACAGCCACATCCGGTTTGCCCACCGGGCAAGGTCACGCTCGTACTGCGTAGGCACCCGTTCATTTCCATAATCCCGGAAAGGAATCACAAAGGGAGTGATACCCAATTCCCTCAGTGTGTTCAGCCGGAACAAGTCCTGCTCAATGGTCGAATTGAAACCGACCAGCACATAACAGGTTATCTTGTAAGGCTTCACGTACTTTACCATTTCTTTCAGACGGTCCGTCAGGTCAAGTTGCGGCAGGTCCCATGCGATATGGATATTCTGCTTCATCTTCAGCCTGTTCAGATGATAGGCTTGTTCCTCGTCCATAATCCGGACATCCACGCCGTGCAGCTTTACGGGCTGGCCCGCTTTCAGCAGATAGCTTACCGCACTCCTTCACTGTGGGTTCGCAAAGAAATTGTTGTCCAGCACCTCTATCCAGCTTCCCCGAGGATTTAACTCTACCGGTTCCACAGCCCGAATATATCCCTCTTTTTCACGGACAAGGCAAAAAGGACATTTGCGGATACAGCCTCTTGAAAAGAATTGAAGGAGAACGGGTAATCGGGGTATATGGAATAGTCCATCATCCGGCTGTTCTCCACGGCTTCGGAAGCCTGCCGGAAATGTCATACCCGGTGCCGCCCCTTATCACTTCACCCGCATCCAGCAGGTTATAGTCATAATCAGGCGTGAAGGTGAACACCTTGCTTGCCAATACCTTGTCATACCGCTGCGCCGGTGATGCTCATTCCACCCGGTGTCCCTTTGCCTTGTTATAAGCGGAAAGGCGCATCAGTGCGAAATTGGGGAAGTTATGCCCGTCCACATCTACTAATCCTATGTTCATACGGATAATGATTAATGATGAATAATTCGTATTGTCTTTTTAGGTAAGGGACTGACATGTCATCCCGAATCGTAATAGCCTTTTGTCATGGCCGTATTGTTTGATAGTTATGTACTAAAAGAAATTCTCTCTGTTTTCGGGTAATCCGTTTTTCCGGATCAACCCGTATCAAAATAACCTTTTGTCATCGTTATCTCCTTTTTTTAATTGGTTAGTCACTGTCCGGAGCAGCCTCGCCCATGCGCTCGGCATCATCCAGAAATTTGCTGATACGGCTGTCGCTGCCGTTGATACTTTCCAATATTGAACGTTCAATCTGCGTATCCTTGATATGGTGGATAGCCTTTAACAGAGACAGCCGTCTGCCTGCCGGAATATCCTTGCCGTTACACAGGTCAATAATCAAGTCTATCTCTTCCGGCCCTATGCCGGGTGCCTCTGAATAATCCTCACGGGCACAGTTCAAATCTTCCAGTTCCTCATTCAACTCGTCCGTATCCACCCCGTCACCGTTTCCGGTTTCACCGTCATCGCTTTCACGCCCGGCAGAAAACCGTCAACATCGGAGGCCCGCCACTCTTCCACACGCTTGTCCCGGAATAAATCGGGAATACGTTCAGGTTGTACTTGTGCACTCCTGCGGGGGGATGTCTTTTCGTTTCCACCAGCAAAAGTAGAGGCATTTTCAGTTCCTGCAATAGCCCCGGAACCAGTGGCGTTCATTGGCGGCTGTTGGCGTGTCCCGTAGCTTCTTGTGACAACAAGACTGTCCGTTTCAGGCTGTTTTTCCACCGTTTTTTCACTGTTTTTCTCCGCTGTCTTTTCCGTGGGCTTCATCTCTGTCTTGACGGGTGGAAGCTCTTTCTCTTGCGTTTTCACGACTGCCGGAGTCTCTTTCCTGCCGTTTTCCCTTTCGCCCGTCCGTGTCCTTTCTTCCGTTCCTCTTTCACCGGATCGAACCAGCCTGCCGCACCCCGCAGGGCTTTCGCCATGCGGCGGCGTGCCTTCCCGAAACATATCTCGCCAAGCTGCCCCCTGAACAGGAACTTGTCCATGAACAGATAGGCGAACAGCAGCCAGAACAGAACCGCTCCGGCTTCATAACATAATCGTATATCCATAGCTTAAAAATATTTTGTTGTAACTCTTTTGACAGTATGCTTTCACCTCATCCGAATGTTTCTCGAAATGTTCCCGCAATACATTGTCAATGTAATTGCCCACCGTCAACTGCCGTTTACCGGCAATACCGACAATGACCGATATTTTCTGATGCAGTTCCTTATCTATATAGACACCCTGCCTGCCTTCGCATTTGTAAGGGGTGAGGAATCTCCGCATAAATTCGGCCAGTGCGGCTTTCAACGTTTTGGATGCGGCCTTTTCCGGCATCTCTTCCGCTTCAAATTCCGTCTTTACTTCTTCAGTCGTTTCCCTATCCGTTTCCCCTTTTTGGGGAACAGACGGTGTAACCTTTCTGGCGGGTTACCCGCCATCAGGCTGCGCAGGTAGGCTTCGTCCACCGGATTTTGTTCACTCGTTTTCTTTGCCATGACTATACGATTTTGATTGTCCGCATGATTTCATCCATAAGCGCATCGAAGCCGCACTCCTTCGTAAAGCCCGCATCCGGCGCAAACAGGGTACTTCTGTAGACCGGGCCGCCCATAGTGGAGAGGTCTTTGGTAAAGTTACTGCGCACGGGAACACGGGTTTTGAGACAGTCCAGTCCCAAGAGGGAGAAACCTTGCTGGTAAATGTCATACAAAACGGTACGTTCCCTGCGGTCCACCATATTCCAGAACATGCACAAGGCTTTCAGATTGGAGAGACCGGTCTTTATCAGGCGGTCATTGATAGTCGTGGCAAAGTTCAGCGTACTTTCCAGCACAAGGCGGTCTGCCTTTATCGGTACGAACAGATAATCGAGCGCACTGATTGTGGCAATCACCCCGTCACTGCCCATTGTTCCGGGCAGGTCGAACAGTACCACGTCATAATGCACGTCTGCCTTTTCCTCAAACGCCCTTCAGTCCGTCATGCAATCCGCCGGGGTACTGCCGATAACCGGATAAGCCTTCTTCTTCAACCGCCCGGCCTGTTCCACCAGAAGATTTTGATAGACGGGTGTGGCCTTTACCACTTCCATATCCCGTTTTTTCTGTTGATGATTGAATGCTGCGGATAGTCACAATCCACTATCGCCACATTCAGACCTTTCACATAATGCAGTCACGATGCCGCATAAATCGCAAAGGTTGATTTACCCCACGCCGCCCTTCTGGGAGGGCGAACGAAACGAACACGGTTTTCTTTCTCTTTTCCATTGTTACTAATTTAAGTGAATAAATTGATTTATAGACTGCCGGATGAATAGCCGTCTGTCTTTTCGGCTATCTGTCCGGTTACTCATTCTGTTATCTGTTTATCCGATTAGCTATATAGTTATTTGATTATGCGGCTACTTGGCTATCCGGCTATCTACTTATATAGCTACTCTATTACATAGCTATTTAATTATGTAGCTATTTAGCTATCTATCTATTCAGCTATGTAGCTATATAGCTATGTACATATTCGGACAGCTATTCACATATCTGATTGCATAGCCATTTATCCGAATATCTGTTTATCCGTCTATACATTTATATATATGTATAGCTATATAGCCGGATAAATGCCTGTTTGAATATCTACCTGATTGCATATCCGTTTATCCATTCAAATAGCTATCCGGCTACAAATAAACCTCAAAAAGAGCATCCATGAAGTACCCCCGGTTTCAAAGTCATTCATTGGCGGGTGTTGGCGTGATACGCCATGATGCACGGACAGAAAAAACTATCTACCTTTGTCACCGGGAGAGCGCAGCCCGTTCTCGAAAGAGAACGTAAAACAAATCCTTCAGACCTTTAATCCGGCCCAGACGGATTTTAATATGCGTCAGCATATAGCGAGGTGTACTTTCAGCGGTTGAAAATATTTCCAACCGCTGAAAGTCTCGCCCCCGAAAGTTTTTTCGGGGGTGGTAGTTCTCCTAAGTCGAACTTCCTAAATTATTCATGTTATGAAAGATGAAACAAGAATCCGTGGCGCCGCAGGGCGCAAGGTGCTGGCCGATCCACGCACGCACCGCTATTACCTTTGTCTCAATGACGAGGAAGATGAAAAGTTTATCTCCATGTTTGAACAATCCGGCATGAAGAATAAGGCCGAATTTATCTTCGCCCGTATCTTCGGTTGAGAGTTCAAGGTAGTGAAGATTGACAAGGAAGCGCAGGAATACTACGCCCAGCTCACCGCTTTCTATCAGCAGTTCCGACGCATCGGGAATAACTATAACCAATGTGTAAAGACTATCCATACCATTTATGGGGAGAAGAAATCGCTTGCGTTTCTCTACAACTTGCCGAAGAAACCCGTAAACTGGAAGAAGTATGCAAGCAGGTTATCGAACTTACAAAGCGGTACGAAAAGGAGTATCTCACTAAAAAGGAATAACGTCATGGTACCGAATATCACATCGGGCAGTTCATTCTACGGAGTAATTGCCTATAATAAATAAAGGTGGACGACGGTACGGCAAAGGTATTGTGACATCCGAAAATAGCGGCGGACACTTCCGGCAATGTGCCGATTGAAAACTGCGTGCAGGCTTTCGAGCCTTATATCGCACTCAACTCGCACGTCAGGAAACCGGTTATCCATATCTCATTGAATCCTTCCCCGAAAGACATTCTTTCAAAAGAACAAATGACTGTATTGGCGCAGGAGTTCATGGAAAAGTTCGGTTACGGAAACCAGCCCTATATCGTATGGCTACATGAAGACATAGACCGCAAGCACATGCACATCGTTTCGGTACGTATCAACGAACAAGGAGAAAAGATAGACCACAACCGGGAGGCTATCCGGGCACAGAATATCTGTCGGGATATGGAAGTGAAGTACGGCCTTCATCCCACACTCGGAGAACACAGTGAAAGGGAATTACTATCCTTGCAAAAAGTGGATTATCCGAAAGGTGACGTGAAAGCGCAGGTGAAGCATACCGCCCGTACCTTGCTGGAATGTTACAACTGCCATTCGCTTGCCGAATACAACACCCTTCTGAATCTGTATAATGTCACTGTTTACGAAGTCAGGGGAAGCGTGGACGGAAAGGAATACCACGGCATCATGTACGGAGCTTTGGACGATGACGGGCAGCAGGCGGGAACGCCTTTCAAGTCCAGCAAGTTCGGAAAGGTATTCGGTTATGAAGCCCTGCAAAAGAAGTTTGCCGCCACCGCCGAAAAGGTGAAAAGGAACAGCCTTGCCGAAAGGGCACGGCAGGAAATAGTCAAAGCCATGCAGGACATAAGTACGAAAGAAGCGTTTGCCCGCAAGCTGAAAGATGCGGATATAGAGGTGGTTTACCGTATCAATCCCGAAGGACGCCTGTACGGTATCACTTTCATAGACCATACCAACCGGACAGTGTTCAACGGCTCGCGTTTGGGCAAAGCCTTTTCAGCCAATGTATTCAACGAACTGTTCAACAATCCGGATGCGGACCGCACAAGGCTGATACCGCCACCGGAGCAGGATACGCCCCGGCAGGAACGGGAAACGGATGCGGAAGAAAGACAGGAAAGGGAGGAATACCGGCAGCAGGAAAATCAAGAGAACTATCAGAGTGAACCGTCCGGCAGTCTGATTGATACGTCCGCACTCGGCGCCATTGACATTTTCTCCGTACTTATGGAAGATGACCATACGCACGAGTACATCGATCCGGCCTTCCGCTTCGGGCGCAAGAAAAAGAAGAAGCGCAGGCGCAGGTTATAATATAATAATGTATAGAACAAGAAGTCTAATTTTAATAGTTACAATTATGCAGAATGAAGATGATTTAAGAGGTCTTGCCAAAGTCACGGACTTTATGCGGGCCATCAGTTTTTTATTTTTGGCGATACACATCTATTGGTTTTGTTACGGCTGGCTCCACGAAATGGGCTGAACGCTCGATATAGTGGATAAGATACTATCCAATTTCCAGCGTACCACCGGACTGTTTTCATCCTTGCTTTACACCAAACTGTTTTGTGTCCTCTTTCTCGGTCTGTCCTGCATGGGCAACAAGGGAGTGAAGAAGCATGAAATCACATGAAAGCAGATTATCATTGCGGCCATAGCGGGCATCATACTCTTTTTCCTGAACTGGTGGTTGCTGTCCATTGACGCATCATCCGGTGTATGTGTGGTACTTTATACCACAACATTGGTCAGCGGCTTTTTTAGTCTGTTGGCATCCGGTTTATGGATAAGCCGTCTATTGAAAAATAGTTTGTTGGAAGACGTTTTCAATACGGAGAATGAATCATTCATGCAGGAAACCCGCCTTATGGAAAACGAGTATTCCATTAACCTACCAACCAAATTCTGGTACAGGAGGAAGGAATGGAAAGGCTGGATAAACGTGGTGAATCCGTTCAGGGCAAGCATGATTTTAGGCACGCCGGGTAGCGGAAAGTCGTATGCCGTGGTCAATAATTACATAAAGCAGGCAATCGAAAAGTCCTATGCGTTATATATATACGACTTTAAATTTGATGACTTGTCGGTTATCGCTTATAACCATCTGATTAAGTACAGGCACCGTTATAAGATACCGCCCAAGTTCTACGTGATAAATTTCGATAACCCACGCAAGAGCCACCGTTGTAACCCGTTGGCACCGGAACTGATGACGGATATTTCGGATGCTTACGAGTCCAGTTATACAATCATGTTGAACTTAAATAAAAGCTGGGTGCAGAAGCAGGGAGACTTCTTTGTGGAATCTCCGATTGTCTTGTTTACGGCGATAATATGGTTTTTGAAGTTGTATGAAAACGGTAAGTATTGCACGTTCCCACATGCGATAGAACTATTGAACAAAAGGTACGAGGATGTATTCACCATTCTGACAAGCTATCCCGAACTTGAAAACTATTTGAGTCCGTTTATTGATGCGTGGAAAGGCGGTGCCAGTGAGCAATTAATGGGGCAGATTGCATCTGCCAAAATCCCGCTGTCCCGACTGATAAGCCCGCAACTTTATTGGGTGATGTCCGGCAGTGACTTTACGCTGGATATTAATAATCCCAAAGAACCGAAAGTGTTATGTGTGGGCAACAATCCCGATAGAATTTCTATTTACGGGGCAGCTTTAGGTCTGTATAATTCAAGAATCGTTAAATTAATTAATAAGAAGAAGCAACTCAAAAGTTGTGTGATTATTGACGAGCTACCAACCATCTTCTTTAAAGGGCTGGATAACCTTATAGCAACAGCACGAAGCAACAAAGTGGCAGTCGTATTGGGTTTCCAAGACTTTAGCCAATTGAAACGTGACTATGGTGACAAGGAGGCCGCCGTTATCATGTCAACTGTGGGCAATGTATTCAGTGGTCAGGTAGTAGGTGAGACGGCAAAAACACTATCAGAGCGATTTGGAAAAATCCTGCAAAAACGGGAGTCTATGAGCATCAACCGTAACGATACATCCACTTCCATCAGCACGCAACTGGACAGCCTGATACCTGCCAGCAAAATCAGTACACTCTCACAGGGTATGTTTGTCGGTGCCGTAACGGATAATTTCGGAGAAACGATAGACCAGAAGATTTTCCATGCGCAGATAGTAGTGGATAATGATGCGGTACAGAAGGAAACAGCCGCCTATCAGCCCATTCCTGAAATCAGCAGCTTTCTGGACGAGAACGGTAACGATACAATGGAGCAGCAGATACAGGCCAACTATCGGCAAATCAAGCAGGATATTGTGGAACTTGTGGAGAACGAGTTAATCCGCATTGAGAATGATCCGGAACTTAAACATTTATTGAATAATGAAATATAATTATAGCATATAAATTAATTAATAACTAAATAACATATGGTAACTATAAGATTAGTACCAAATAAATCTTATAGTTACCACAATACTGTTAAGTAAATCATCTGATACACAACTATATACTTTCCTACTAACTTTACTATTGATTGTAATAATTCTGCAACTCATTGAATAATATGTTTATATCTAAAATAGAAGATCTCATACTTTTATCGAATTTTTTCGGATTGTGTACAAGTAAGTTACGTAATTTTCTCATTTCATTCAATTTATAGCGTAATTTTTGATCAGCTATATTTTGAATTGCATTTAAAACAGTAGGCATATTGGAGGCTGTTGAACGATAATTTTCCATAAGTAATTGTTCTAACTTTGTCCAATATAACATAAAACTACCAAATTCCATGTCAGATAATGGCACCTCATTAGGTAGAATATTATTGTAAAGTTCGGTTTTAATTTCTTGACATATATCAGCCATTTTATCATTGTTAGGATATAAATCATCCCTGCATATAGCTCTTTCTGAAATTCCCCAGAAATTATTATTATTCGGAATTTTGAATTTAGCAATTAAACGATTATTCAAATCTAATTCTGATTTATTTGTATAGGTTTCATTTATTTCATCTTCACCAATGAGAAAACCTTCCTGAAAATAAGGTCTCAGTGCTTCAGGTGGAGCGACACTTAACAATCTGATATTCGTTAAATATTGCTCTGAATTTACAGAAATTCTATTTGTATAATATGGCAAAGCGAATGCATATATATAAGCATAACTATTAGTATTATCTAATTGGGCAAAAGAACAAGCTACTCTTAAAGATTGAGTAACATCTATTAAAGGAGTTTCAGTTACTTCATAATGTTGAATAATGCTCCATTGTAGAAGTTTTTTTCTTATCAATAAATTCTTTTCGCTTATATTTTCAGCTTTAATCTTATCTACCAATAATTTACTTGCTGATTTTAATTTTCTCCAGCGAAAAGCAAGCTCATCAGCAGACAAAGGTTCTCCTCTATATATGGTAGGATAAAAGGTTGATTTACTTTTACTATTTTTATAATCTTCCTTCTGTCCCCTATAAAACAAGATGCAATCTTTATTTTTACAGGATAGTTCCGCTACATACTTTCTAAGTTCTCTATAATTATTCACAATTAAGCCATCATCAGATGCAACTCTATCAGGAATAGTATGGGCTAATAATACAGCAGTCAATTGAGGTTTTATAGATTTCATATATAAACAGTTTAAAGTTAGCTTCTTTTTCATACAAATATACATGTTTTATTTAAAAGCAAGAATTTAAAATGTACTCATTAAACCAATCGGCCATTTCTCGCCAAACACCGCCATCCATGTTCCACATCGGCAAAAGCGTAATACTCTATCAATTAAACCTCTACATTCGCACCGACGGGCTAAAGTTTACCCGGTAATTTAATTTATTGTATCACTTAATTTTTTAATTTATGGCTAAGAAAAAGCAAGAACAACAAGAGCAGAGTCAGGACGAGCATGTAATGGCTGTCCTTGACAAGAGAACGAACAAGACCGCCGTCATTTCCAAAATGAACGAGCAGGACGGCAGTATTGAAGTCGTACCGCCCGACAAGAAGAACAGTAACAGTTTTCTCAAACTGGACCGCACCTCACCGCTGGAACTGTTTTTCACGAACTTCAAGAACCAGTACGAAAATCCCACAAGTTTCAGTTTCTTCCTCGTCCCTTTCGCCCTATTGGAAAAGACGCTGAATGCGGTCATCCAAATCCGAAAAGGGGAAGATCCCGGACCGGACGGCAAGAAGCTGGTGGAAAACAGCGAACTCAACGATGAAGGGCGTATCGCCAAACTTGCCCGACGGTATAAGTTTGATGAACACCAACTGCCGTGGAAAGACCTGAACGCCCTCGGCCTTGACAAAGAGACACTGTTCAACAATCATTGCATGGGCGAGCTTCTCAAAGGCAGAATTACTTCCACCGCTTTGCCTATCAGCAAGGAAATAAACGGAGAAAAGAAGGATATGGGCGAAGCCTGTTTCATGTGCGTGAAAGGTGCGGACGGCAAGGTGGAACTCAAAACCCTCACCCGTCTGGACAAGCCCCAATATGATTCGCCCACCTATAAAGGTGTATTTACGGATGAAGAGAAGAACAAGCTGGCGGAGACGGGCACATTGGGAGGCATCAAGGAGATGAAGGACACCCTTACCGGAAATGTCTGCAAATGTTACGTCAGTTTCCACGAGGCTACCAACCGAGTCATTACCATGCCCGTGGATGCCATCAAAATCCCTGATTATATTTATGGAAAGAGACTGGACGACAAGCAGAAGCAGATACTTGCGTCGGGCGGTGAACTTCGGTTAATGACATACAGCGCAAAAATGACACCATGCTCTCCGGTGTGGCTTATGTTGATCCGACCATCAGGGACATTGCTTTCAAACAATCCGACAAGCAGTTGAAAGTCAACGATACAATTTTAGGAGCCAGGATTTCCCCCGAACAGAAAAAGATACTGGAAAATCACGGCATGGTATTCATCGAAAACATGCGCAATCCCAAGACCAAGCAACTGTTTCTCGGATGATGTACGTTTCAGCAACAAGAGCAACAATCTGTTGATAGGCCGCAATGCCCGTGAATATAAACCGGCAGTAGAGAACCAGAAGAACGACAAGAAGAAAGAGACGAAACAAACGGCCCGTCATGTCGTATCTTCCAGACCGCAGGCCAGAAAGAGCAGCCTGTCATTTTCATAATCCGGCAGCGAACAGAACGTTTACCGAATCTATATACCCGGTTTCCTTTTAGGTTATCGGGTATATTTCCGATTAATTCCCTATCATATTAATCTTTAATAATAACAACAGATGATGATTACACAACATGATAACAACGGAGAACTGTCCTATTTCAAGTCAGCTCTCCTTTTTTATTTGAAAGAAAGCCATCCGCACATGGCCGGAAACAAGGCGTTCATTCAGAAGCGTGCGGACAGTGCCGCAGAGGCTTACGAACATGCGGTACGTGGCGGTCTGCCGGTTGCGCAAGCTCTTGAAGCGGCAGATGCGCTTCTCTATCATGGACTCAAATTCTCAAAATACGATACGGTCTTTGAAGTGGTTTCCGAATGGTTTCCTGAAATATCCCCTGAACAGCGGAAAGACTTCTGTCTCAAAATATTGCCGCTTACGGAAGCCGTATTCAAAAAATATCCCATAGACGACAAGTTTGAGACATCTCCCTCTTACCGTACCCTCACCATTGAACTGACAGGTTTCATCCAATCAAATATCGAAAAATATGGCATATAACAAACGGCAACATTTAGCGGACAATATAGCCGCACTTGAATATATATTCATGCACCCGGACTTTTGTCTCACAGAGAAAGGACGGCAGGTATTAGGCAAGTACTCCGGTTTCGGCGGACTGAAATGTATCCTCAATCCGGCAGAAAAAGACACGGATGTTGCAAGATGAACAACAGATAAGGAACTTTTCCCGCAAATCAGACTGCTGCATGAACTGTTACGTGAATATTCCAAAGACGAGAAAGAGTACAAGGGGTATATCCAAAGCCTGAAGAACTCCGCACTTACAGCCTTTTATACACCGGAACCGGTAGCTGCGGCCATACAGGAATCATTGCAGGCAGCGGGAGTCATTCCGCAACGTTTTCTTGAACCCTCTGCCGGAACGGGTATATTTATCAGCCAGTTAAAGGATGTCCCCGAAATTCATTGTTTCGAGAAAGATAAAATCACAGGCGAGATATTGTCATATCTTTATCCTGACAGTAAAGTAAACATAGGTGGTTTCCAGACCATCCCGTCCCATTATAACAATTACTTTGATGTTGTCTCTTCCAATATCCCATTTGGAAATACAAGTGTCTATGACCGTGATTTCGACAAAAGCAGTGATCCGGTGCGTAAGTCATCACTCGCAGCCGTACATAATTATTTCTTCCTCAAAGGAATGGATACCTTGCGTGAAGGAGGTATATTGGCCTACATCACCACTTCGGGTGTCATGGACTCTCCCCGGAAACCGTCCCGTCAGAGAATGGCTGGTGAACCATGCCGACCTTGTTTCGGCTATCCGCCTGCCGGACAATCTGTTTGTCGATGCGGGTACGGAAGTAAGCAGCGACCTGATTGTATTGCAGAAGAATACCCTGAAAACCGGGCTGTCGGAAAGGGAGCGGAACTTTATCGAAACCCGTGAAATCTCCGGCAATATCAATATCAACAACACCTATGCCAATCTGGACCACATCATCCATACTTCCGTTTCTACCGGAAAGAACATGTACGGACAGCCCGCCATGAATTTTATCCATGACGGTGGAATGGATGCCATATCCGAACGGCTCAAAGAATTGTTGGCGCAGGACATCGGCCAATCCCTTGACTTGAAACGGTATGAAGGAGGACTGGCACAACAGGTACATCAGAAAGAAGTACAGGAAGATATGACGGCCATTTCATCTGCGGAAAAGTCTGTCACGCCGACATTCGCAGAACCGGAATTTATAGTTGATGAACCGGAAGATACAATCATGGCAGAAAGAAAAGAACCCGTTTTTTCCAAACCGTATGAACCCATGCTCAACCTGTTTGAAACCTATACGGATGAAGAGGATACGGAAGTCGAAACCGTGAAAAGCAGACCGTCCCGTCCTTCTCAGACACCCCGGAAGAAGAAAGGGGACGAACCGGAAATGTTCAATCTATTCTCGCAGGAAAATATGTATGATGAAGCACCTGTACAAGAAGGCATGACGGAGGAAAGGGCCGCAGCGGAAGCAAAGTGGCAGGAGCGCAGACTGAAAATAGAAGAAGAACGGAAGAAGGAAATGGAACCCCGCCCGTTTACCGGAGAGATAAGAACGGAGTATAAGAACGGCTCCATTGTGAAACAAGGCGAGCAATACGGCTATCTGCGTGGATTGGGCACTTCCGATGTTCAGTTCCATCCCCTCAAGCTGACCGTCACACAGCAGTACAGGGCCGCCTATTATATACCCTTGCGTGAAGCCTACCACAACCTTTACAATGCGGAAGCTGAAACGGAAACCGAACAGCCGGAATTGCGTGAAGAACTCGGCAGGCAGTATGACCGTTTTTTCCGCATGTTCAGGGAAGTCAACAGCAAGGACAACGCACAGTTTATCCTCATGGATGCAGGAGGAAGGGAAATGCTCTCGCTGGAACATGCCGTTGGCGGGAAAATGCGGAAAGCGGATATTTTTACCGTTCCCGTATCGTTCAACCCTAACGAAACCCGCCATGTGGATACAGCACAGGAGGCGCTTGCGGCTTCCATAAACAAATTCGGGGAGGTCAATCTGGACTATATGGTAGATTTGAGTGATATAGACCGGCAGGAACTGCTCAACCAGTTGAGAAACCGTATCTTCTATAATCCCATGATGAAGAACTATGAAATCAAGGACCGTTTCATAGCGGGGAATGTGGTTGCCAAAGCCGAATGGATAGAGAACTACCTGAAGGACTATCCCGATGACGAGGCAAGCAGAATTTCGCTGAAAGCGTTGCAGGATGCCGTTCCGGAACCGGTCAGTTTTGAACTTCTTGATTTTAATCTGGGAGAACGGTGGATACCCACATCCGTCTATGAAGAGTTTGCGGGATACCTCTTTGAAACCGGGGCACATATCCATTATACGGAAACCATCGACGAGTTCAGTGTAAGTTTTGAGGGCACCAATGCGAACATCACCGACAAGTATTACGTGAAAGCGGAGAAAAGGGGATATTACGGGTACGACCTTCTGAAACATGCCCTGCATAATACTGTGCCCGATATAACCAAAACGGTGCAGGATGAAGACGGCAATGATATAAAGGTACGTGACGCCGATGCCATCCAGCTTGCCGACACCAAAATCAACGAGATACGTGCGGCCTTTTCCGACTGGCTGAACGAGCAATTGCCCGAATTTAAACAGAACCTTGCGGATATGTACAACCGCAAGTTCAACTGTTATGTCCGTCCCGATTATGACGGCTCATCCCAGAGTTTTCCGTTCCTTGACCTCAAAGGGCTGGGCATACCGGACTTGTACGACAGCCAGAAAAATGCCGTCTGGATGCTGAAAATGAATGGCGGGGGTATAATCGACCACGAGGTGGGTACGGGCAAGACGCTTATCATGTGCGTGGCCGCCTTTGAGATGAAACGTCTCGGACTGGCGAACAAGCCGATGATTATAGGGCTGAAAAGCAATGTGCATGATATATCCGACACATTCAAAAGGGCCTATCCCAACGCAAAGGTACTGTATCCGGGCAAGGAGGATTTCACCCCGGAAAAGCGGATAAGGATATTCCATGACATCAAGAACAATAATTGGGACTGCATCATCCTGACGCATGACCAGTTCTTGAAAATACCCCAGTCTGCCGAAATACAGCAGGAGATATACGGGCAGGAAATAGAAAGCATCGAAGAGAATCTTGCCGTATTCGAGCAGCAGGGCAATGAAATCAGCGGTTGGATAAAGAAGGGGCTGGAAAAGAGGAAAGAGAACCTTGAAGCCAAACTTGAAAGGCTGGAACAAGAAATAAAGGAACGGACGGACGACGTGATTGATTTTAAACAAATGGGCATCGACCATTTGTACGTAGACGAGTCACATTCGTTCAAAAACTTGATGTTCAACACCCGGCATACAAGGGTTTCAGGTCTCGGAAATCCCGAAGGCAGCATGAAAGCCATGAACCTGCTTTTCGCCATCCGTACCATACAGGAACGCACCGGAAAAGACCTCGGTGCTACCTTCCTGTCCGGAACGACCATATCCAACAGTCTGACCGAACTCTACCTGCTCTTTAAGTACCTTCGTCCTAAAGAAATGGAACGGCAAGGCATCACCTGTTTTGACGGCTGGGCGGCTGTCTATGCGAAGAAAAGCACCGATTTTGAGTTTTCCGTCACCAATCAGATTGTACAGAAAGAACGTTTCAGGTATTTTATCAAAGTTCCCGAACTTGCCAATTTCTATGCGGAGATAACGGACTACAAGACGGCGAAGGATGTAGGCGTTGACAGGCCGGAACTCAATGAACAGCTATACCATATACCGCCCACCCCCGAGCAGGAGATATTCATTCAGAAGCTGATGAAATTCGCTGAAACCGGAAATACCACCTATATAGACCGAGAGCCTTTATCCAAAGCGGAAGAGAAGGCGAAAATGCTGATTGCGACCAACTATTCAAACAAGATGTCACTGGACATGCGGCTGATAGATCCTGAGTATGGTGACAATCCGGGTAACAAAGCATCCCATTGTGCGGCCAAAATTGCGGAGTATTATTACAGATACCTCGACCAGAAAGGCACACAGTTTATTTTTTCGGACCTCAGCACATATAAACCGGACCAATGGAATATCTACAGCGAGATAAAACGCAAGCTGGTGGAAGACCATAATATCCCTGAAAGGCAGATAAAGTTCATTCAGGAAGCGAACAGTGACAACGCACGCAAGGAGCTGTTCGACAAAATGAACTCCGGGCGTATCCGTTTTCTTTTCGGCTCCACCCAGAAACTCGGAACGGGAGTCAATGCGCAGGAACGGGCCGTAGCCATACATCATCTGGACATACCATGAAGGCCGTCCGACTTGGAACAGCGCAACGGGCGTGCCGTGAGAAAAGGCAATATGGTAGCCAAACAATACGCGGACAATAAGGTGGACTGTTATATCTATGCGGTGGAGAAATCTCTGGACAGCTACAAGTTCAATCTGTTGCATAACAAGCAGGTTTTCATCAACCAGTTGAAAAAACGTAATCTGGCTACCCGTACCATAGACGAGGGGGCAATGGATGAAAACGGAGGGGTGAGTTTCAGTGAATACGTGGCCATACTTTCGGGTAATGACGACTTGCTGGAAAAGGCAAAGCTGGACAGGAGGCTGGCGGTTCTTGAAAGTGAAAGGCAGGCATACCACCGTAACAAAGGAAATGCCAAAGGTAAACTGGACGAAAAGACATCCGAAATGGAAAAGAACAACTCCTTTATTGCACGTTTAACCAAAGATTGGGAATATCTGAACAAGGTCGCCCCTGTGGATGTGGAAACCGGACTGCGCCCCAATCCGCTGAAGCTGGACGGAGTGGAATCGGATAATGTTGAAATACTCGGAAACCGGCTTGCAGCAATCAATCAGAAAGCCCGGACTGAGAATGACTACATGAAAATCGGTACGCTGTTCGACTTCCGCATCCTTGTCCGCACTGAAAAGACCTATGACGGAGAAACCCAATCCTTGCAGAACAAGTTCATGGTGGAAGGACTCGACGGTCTTAAATATACCTACCATAACGGTTACATAGCCAAAGAGCCGAAACTGGCCGTAATGAATTTCATCAATGCGCTGGAACGTATTCCCGGACTGATAAAAAAACGGGAAATATCAAATGCGGAACTGGCAAAAGACATTCCGGTTTTGCAGGAAGTGGCAGCGGCATCATGGTCCAAAGAATCGGAAATCAAGCAAGTGAGTGAGGAGCTTGCCACATTGAACCGGAAGATACGGCTTACCATTAAACCGGTAGGTGAACATGAAAGTGAAACGGACGACCAGCCGGAAATGGAAGAGCAGAGACTGGTCAGTGGCAGTGACGTCATACCGGACCTGCCACGGATAGCGAGACATGTACCGTCAATGGAGATTGTTACCCCGTCAAACGGACTGAAAAAAATATCCTAACGTTTCCTACGGCACATTGCGGTAAACCCCGGAAGCTACGCAGGCTCCACTTCCGCAGTTTACCGCAAAGAGCCGTTTCTCAGGAAAAGACAAAGGCACGGCTGGCACCCGGATAAATCCGACCTTGCCAGCCGTGCCCTTGTCTGTAAAGGGAAGAAAGCCATTTCGTCATTCCTCTTCCTCAAAGGAAAGGCTTTCCACCTGCTTGTTGATTACCTTCCAGTCAATCGAGTCTTTCAGATTGATTATATCCACAATCGAATAATGCTTTGTCCCGTTTTCCTCTTCCGCAAAACGCAGACGCCCGCTTAAACGTTGTTTCTCAATTTCTGCCGGATCGAGGTTTATCAGTTCACAGACTTCATCCGGTAGCATGGATAATGCCACATCGTTCTCCTGACAGATATGTTGCAGGACGGCCAGCATGTTCAACGACTTCTTATAACTTCTCACGAGGGCGGCGAAAGAACTACTTTCAATCTTAATCATCTTTTTCATAACGGTTATTTTTTAGAGTTTTCTGATTTTTCCAATAATACGGCACGCAGGACATCTGAACGGCGATAGTAGATTTTCCCCTTATCTCTGTAAAAAGGTAATGTACCGTCGTTACGTCTTCTCAGTAGTGTTCTGTCCGACATCTTTGTCAGCAGACGCACGCCTTTTGAATCAAGTATCTCGCTATCCGGCAAATTCTCAACGGCAGGAGAGAGTAACTTCTCAATGTTATTCACTTTGGCAAGTATGGCACTAAGCATGTGGTTTGTCTGTCCACACGGTGCAGTTCTTCTATTGTTCATAACGACCTTATTTTTATTGTTTACGGTGCAATATTACGGAGATATTATAAGGCCATTGGTTACTCAACCGTTGAGCAACCGCCAAAAAAAGACAGAAAACGCCAATTTAGGACAAAAAAATAGCCGGAAGCAATTTCCGGCCATTCTTAAAGGAACAAACATCTGATTGTTATGCCTATTGTTGGATAAAATGTTAATACACAAATATATACGAAAATAATCCCTATAAATTTGGCCATGTTCCAAACAATGCCTATATTTGTATATGAGTTATTTGAAACTACGCAAAGCAGTGTAACCGAAAGCAGGACTTTTGCTACCAAATCGTTACCTGCATCTTTTAAATACTGTAATTACCTTCTGATTTACAGTAAATTACAACAAAATATTAAGTTTTCCATAGTGAAACTCTATCTTCCATTTAAAGACATGCCGATATATTTTGTTTTCCCATTTATTTATTCTATATTTGTAGAAATGTGTCCTTTTATGGTTCATAGCAATTAATAAATGCGCGCAGACAATCAAACTGAAATACCAGTGCACTCTAATATATAGAATAACATGGAGCAAGACGAAACAATATCCTTAAAAGAAGACAATTCTTTTTTTGAAAAAGACTTATCCGATCTTATACAAGAACAAACCTTGTTCACTAAAAGTATCTATGCTCATTTGCCAATCGGTATTGAAATTTATGACGCTAATGGCGTCTTGCGTAGCATTAATAATCACGCTTTGCGTATGTACGGTGTAGAAGACCAGAATACGGTAATCAACATAGTCAATCTCTTCAACAGTCCTTACATGGACGAACCACTGAAAGCAAAAATAAAAAGGGGTGAAGATATTAGTTTGGAGTTTGAATACGACTTCGACAAAATAAACGATAAGGCATACTTTTCAAGCCATAACCAGAACACCATTATTTATGAAGTTCAGGTAGTTGCTATAAGGAATAAAAAAGGAACAATCATAGGACACATACTTTTAGCTAACGATGTGACTGCCACAAAAGAAGCCGAATTTCGTACGGAAGAGAATAAAAAGAACCTCGAAATGGCTTTGGAGGCTGCCAACATGTCTTCCTGGATATACGATGTAAACAAAAAAAGATTCAGCGCATTACATGGAAGTCCCATCGTTAACAAGAATTTAGAACAAAATGAACTACTGGATATGATGCATCCACAAGACCGTATCCGACTGATGCAACTTTTTGCACAGCTAATAAACAAAGATATTCAGGAAGGCCAAATCACTGTACGCTTCTATAACAAACAGGAAAGGCAGTATCGTTATTACGAAAGCAGAATGCGGCTATCCTCAGAGCAGATGGGGAAATTGCTCATAGTCGGGACGCAGATGGACGTAACGGAAAAGATGGAAATGGTAAAGAGAACCCAGGAGTTGACAGCCAAACGCGAACTCGCCATGCAAGTCAGCAACATCGCTCATTGGGACTTTGACGTTCACACTCAAATGTTTGAATCCTATAACGATCCGGTAAACGACTATAGCGGTGACAAGCTATTGACTGTCGACGAATACATGAATGTCATTCACCCCGAAGACCGTTCTACTTCTTTCGATGCTATACAGTCCATGTTGTCAGGTAAGAATCTCAAAATTGATTTCACTTGCCGCATGAAAACCAAATATGATGATTCATGGCAATACAGTAATATAATAGGAGTCCCCTTTGAACATGATGACAATGGCAACATCACACGTTTCACCGGATTCCGGCAGAACATTTCCAAGCTCCACCGATTGAACGAAGAGCTGAAAGAACGAAACTATAAGATGGAACTTACTTTCAAAACTGTCGGAATGTCGTACTGGGATTTTGATGTGGAAAGCAAACAGTTCAAAGCATTCAACGACCCTGTAAATGATTATCATTCAGAAAATCCGATAACTCCCGAAGACTATCTAAGTGTCACTCACCCGGATGATATAGAGTGCGTGCAGAAGAATCTGAACCACATGCTCCAAGGGATTGATAAGGACTTCAATTTCAAGTATCGTTGTAAAACAAAATGGAACAAAGACTGGCAGACCTTGTTGGTTACTGGTATCCAAGTGGAAAGAAATAAAAAAGGACGAGTTATCCGTTACACCGGCATTCAATACAACAATACGAAGTGGGAAAAGATGGCCGAAGAATTAAAGGATTTAAAAGAAAAAGCCGAGCTTTCCGACCGTTTGAAATCAGCTTTCCTTGCCAACATGAGCCATGAAATACGTACCCCTCTGAATGCCATTGTCGGATTCTCCGAACTAATGGTTAATTGTGACAGTTCTGATGAGAAAGCAGAATACATGGAAATAATCCAGTCCAACAATGAATTGTTGTTGCGTCTTATTAATGATATTCTCGATTTGTCGAAGATAGAATCGGGTATTCTGGAACGTAAAAGGGAAAACTTTAGTCTGAATAAAGTGCGCTATGAATTATACACCATGATTCAACCTAAAATTATGAATCCCGATATTGAGTTCCTTCAAGACACCTCTGGCCCGGAATGCGAGGTGTTCCTCGATAGAAACAGGCTTAAACAAGTATGGATGAATTTCCTTACCAACGCTGTCAAACATACTCAAGCCGGACGCATAAAGATGGGATATTCCATAGAAAGAAACGGCATCCGCATGTATGTAGAAGACACAGGAGCCGGTATTCCCGTAGAATTGCAAGACAGAGTATTCGGAAGATTTCAAAAGCTTAATGAATTTGCGCAAGGCACAGGACTCGGGTTAGCCATTTCCAAAGCCATTGTCGAAGCAGCCGGAGGAGAAATCGGATTTACTTCTGTTCCCGGATCGGGTTCTACTTTTTGGGCATGGGTACCTTGTGAGATTAATATTCAGGAATCTGAGAATCTTGATGACGCCCAAACGTCAAAACTATATTTATCCTTAAATGGAGATAAAGGAAAAGAACTTAAAATATTGGTTGCCGAAGATAACGACAGCAATTACCTTTTAGTACAGCATATATTGAAAGACTATCACCTGACACGGGTAATTAATGGAGTGGATGCGGTTAATAAAGTACGTGACGAACATTTCGATCTTATATTTATGGATATGAAAATGCCTGTTATGGGAGGTTTGGAAGCTACACAAAAAATCAGGGAGTTTAATACAGCAATTCCGATCATTGCCCTGACAGCCAATGCTTTCGACTCAGACAAGGTCAACGCCCTCAATGCCGGATGTAACGCATTTTTAGCAAAGCCATTAAAGAAAAGCCAATTACTCGACATCTTCTCTACAAAATGGTAATCAACTTGTAGGTTAAAAGCATAACATTTATGGCAGACAACTATATAGAAAGACAATACGAAGAATATGAAGCCCGGAAAGCAGCCTGGAAAAAGGCAAATCAGCACGGGAAGAAAAAGACTGCTTTGCCTCGGCAGGACAAACCGGATGAAAGCAAGGAAAAAAGGGTATTCGTTACAGGTGGTGCCGAAGGGATCGGTAAAGCCATTGTAAAAGCATTCCGCCAATCGGGCTACAGGGTAGCATTTTGCGATAAGAACGAAGTATCGGGCCAACAAACATCCAGGGAAACCGGAGCAACTTTTTATAATGTAGATATCAGTTCTAAAGAAACTCTTGAAGAGTGCCTGCAAACACTTTTCAGCAATTGGGGTGACATCGATGTCGTTATAAACAACGCAGGTATCAGCCAGTTCTCCCCTATCACCGAAACAAGTGTAGAGGATTTCGACCAAATACTGTCCGTCAACCTGCGCCCGGCATTTATCACTGCCCGATTATTAGCTATTCACCGCCAAGCACTACCCACGCCCAACCGCTACGGAAGAATTATCAACCTTTCTTCCACGCGCTACCTGATGAGCGAACCCGGTAGTGAAGGATATGCCGCTTCTAAAGGAGGCATCTATTCTCTGACTCATGCACTGGCACTTTCCCTGTCCAACCTGCATATTACAGTTAATTCAATAGCTCCGGGCTGGATACAAAACCACGATTACGACCAACTTCGACCGGAAGACCACGCGCAGCATCCTTCCCACCGGGTAGGTAAGCCGGAAGATATCGCCCGAATGTGCTTGTTCCTCTGTCAGGAGGAGAATGACTTTATAAATGGTGAAAATATTACCATTGACGGTGGCATGACAAAGAAAATGATTTATTTGGAATAAAATAATACACTGTTACGTATCAATCTATTTTAAAATTCCGAATGGCATTAACATTGTATCAGCTTTCCATGAAGCTTCGTCACCGGTACTTTCTTCTTTCAAACTCATGATATAAACCTTCGGCCCTACCTCGCGGGTGGTTCCGGATGAATTGACAGCCCATCCGGTATTCAAAAATGAGTTCATTATATTAAATATTAGCGGATCGCTGTCCTGTATATTAAACTTTTGTGTTTGCAATTTATCCTTATCATTTTGATAAGTTAGTATCAGAAAGGGTATATTATTATCGTTCACTGTCTCATACTTTCCCTTCAATAAAGGCCCTCCTACCGGAAAGACAGAACCTTTATCCTGATTAAATAAATAAAAATCTTTTTGCTCGTTATTTATCAGAAATATATCTGTTCCCTGCGGAAAAGAAGGTAACTGGCTACTGACACATACAAATCCTAAATAAGAGTCGGTTATCTTTACGGTTAAACAGACCTCATCGTCAGCTATATTATCAATCACTGTAAGGTTAGTTACTCCCTTTTGTTTTGCAACAAGAATCAAATGTTTCGCATCTGTATTTATAGACGCCTCCAGCAAATCGGGATTCTCTACCTTCATAGTATAATCTCCGCTACCATCTACAAAGCTTACCTGCTCCGAATGATTGATGCGAATCTCAAAAGTATTTCTATCAAACCTGATGGGATAATTTTTTTTCGTATCCTCATCACTACATGCAATAGTAACAACTACGAAGAAGGTTAAGAGTAAGACTCTGATTAAACTCATTGAATTCATATCAATTTTACGCATAAACTAACTATTTACCAAATATTGAATTATATTTGCAAATATAACATTTATTCATCCCCATCATCCAACTTCTACAGAAATATTATGGAACCACTGGCACTTACAGATAAGAACCTCGCCCCAACTCCGGACGTTTTACGAGCAACTTTACAAGATTCATTCCCTGCTTACATGCAATTGGAAAGAGAACTGAAAGAAAATAGTACCATCATCGAATGGAGATATTATAATGACGGCAAAGCATGGTTAGGAAAGTTGCTAAACAAAAAGAACAACCTGGGTTGGCTGCACGCATATAACGGATATTTCACCGTCAGGTGCTTCTTCATGGAAAAACATAAGGAGACAGTAGCACAGTCCGAAATCCCCGCACAATATAAAGAAGCTTTTTTGCAGGAAACATTCGATACGAAACTAAAACCGATATATATCACTGTGCACTCTACAGAACAGACAATAGACATTCACAAACTTATCAATCTCAAGAAACAATTGAAATAGCCCGGCTATTATTTAATTACTTAAACAAAGCTTTTATGAATACACTTTTACTTTCAGCCCTCATTGGGCTTGTGGCAGGTACACTGGATGTATTGCCAATGATTGCAAAGAAATTGCCGAAACCAGCATGTGTTTCCGCTTTCCTTCAATACTTTTTTGTATCTATTATTATCACAAATATTGATCTTCCTTATTTACCCTGGTGGATGGAAGGCGGAGTTATTTCCTTAATGATGGCTATCCCCATCGTAGTTCTTATCGCAGAGAACGAAAAGAAATCCGTTCCTATTATTTTAGGCAACGCGATAGTGCTCGGTACACTGATTAGCCTGGCAGGATATTACCTGAAATAAGATACTACGTAATAGAAATGAGGGTGTCCAAAAAGTCCTGCTACCCTACCAATTTCTCATCCTGAGTTTGCGAAGGATCTCGAATATATAGGCTTATGCTTACAGATCCTTCGACAAGCTCAGGATGACAGAGCAAAAAGAAAGCGATTTTTACTTTTTGGACACTCTCGTTTCTATTTTCTATTAATTGAAATCAACACCTTCAAGAGTACTTTTAAAGAATAACATTCCTTGAGCCATTTTTTCTTTATCTCGGCTGAATATTGTCTTGCACACAACGCACGGAGAAACCATATGTATAAGAATTAGGATGTTGAAATCCGAGTAATCCCAGTTTTCCTGAAGGTCCGAATGAATTAGGATCATATTGTATTTCATACATATGCATCGCACCGCCATTCGTTGTAGAAGACCAGAGAAATACAGTGTTATTTCTTGTGGATGCCCGATAGCTTCCACCTCCCTCACGCAAAGACACTCCCGGAAAATAAGCTGATTTATTGCTATAGTTTGAAGTAGTTTCCCCGCTTCCTCCCAAATACAAATATCCCGATCCAACAACCGTCGATGATGGTAAGCTCGTATTGCCAATCCGGCTAAAGGACTCGCCATTGTAATACATCAGGTTTTCATCATAAAGATAATTGGCAATATAGCCTTCATGCACATACGAAACATCAGTGTGTCCAAAACCGGCAAATAAGGAAGCTAAACGATCACCTTCTTGCCAAGTAAATCCATTTCCACCTTTTCCGACGTTCGTCAGGTAGTCGTTGGACGGAACTCTCCACCCATACGGACAAGGATCATACATTGTTTTATTTCCGTCACCACCCCATGCGTTAGAAAATCCATTCAAATTAGAGTAAAATGTTTGTGGATTCTGTATAGTGGTAGCAATAGTCGCTGAAGCCTTACTCTTGACCAGCACTACTTCTTTCCCATAGCCATCAAAAATAGTTTTCACCTCATTTGGCGTCCCATCCGCCGTACTGAAAAACGGATCTTTACGCCCACCCTGGTAAAGCAAACCAAACGTACGGACTGCATCCACCAGCTTTTTTTGTATGCCTGCCCGGGTAGCTCCCAAATTACGGTCCATGATGACACATTTATAAAACGAGCCCGCAGGGTCAGTCCACGAAATGCCCTGATAAATATGTACAGCACCGTTCCTTGTGGCTGTTTGCGCAGTACTGATGGCAGTAGCCCGTGTACTTTCATTTATACTTCCGGATAAAGGAACAGGAACATAGTCTGTTATCCATACATGCCAACTCCAAAGAATTGTAGTGCCATCGGCAGCATAAGCGGCTATCACGGCATTACCACCTTGCGTAACAGGAGCTTTCACGTGAACACGAGTCTGATTAATGTCATCGCCCTTCGTGATGTTTGCCAGGTTCTCATGATGCGTATCATCAATGATATACCCCAACACCAAGTCGCCCGACGTGCCTGCATCCTTTGTCTGCCACAAGACTTTCACCGAAGCAATTTCAGTCTTTGCGGACGGAGAGGAAGTACCCGGATTGTTCACCAGATAGTCATTCCAACCATTCGTGCCCGACGTATGTTGGTAAGGATTGAAACAAAGATTACCACCCGGCTGCAACATCAGGCAGTTGGCAGTAGGAACAAGATTCTCACTCTGAACAGGAGTCTGGTCGAGCAACTCGATACGGGGATCACCTGTGTAGTCGGCACTCTTAATATTCAATGTCCAGTTATAATCCGTATTCTCATTCAGGTTGAAGTCAGTAGGGTCGTTGCCACCTAAATAAGCACGGTAGTAAAGACGCTCTTTCTTAGTAGTGTTGTCCACTACAATCTCAGCGTATGAAGCAGCAGTGGGAGCATTCGCCTTTGTACGGTGGATAGGGGCAGTAGCTGCGGAAGAAGTGCCGCGCACATTGGCAGGTATCCAAACGGACTTGCTGCCGTTGGCATTTGTCAGGTCTGTACCTGTCAGGCGGTAAACATCCACAAACTCGGATACTGTGGAAGGATATGTAGTACCCCACTCTGTCTTTTCACCGACAGGAAAAAGGTAGTACTGCTTGGGAACCTGGCAGAGCTTTACCTCTTTCAGGGTGTAACCGTCTTTTTTCATATCCTCGCTAAGACTCCAGTTCAAAGTCATACGGGCAACCAGGCGTTTCAACAGAAGGCGAACATCTTCCGTGCCGTTCTCGCTACTTTGGATAATCCCTTTTCCGGTATTGGCGGCATCGGCTACCACTTTTACGTGAGGCAGATACAGGAAATAGGGCATGGCTTTCATCTCAGACGAAGGGTCAATGCTTTCTATCTTGGTGGAAGTGGCTGTTATATCTGTCTGCACTGCACTCAGACTTCTACTACTTCCTAACTCGCCAACAGTATTACCATCCCCTCTTGCCACAATCATTAACTGACAATCATCAGAAACTGATAAAGGGACAATGACCCTGCTGCCAATGGTGGTATTACCCAGACTCTGTCCGTTCAGGTAGTTTCCATTTGAGTCGTACTGACGGACTTCAAGGTTATACAAGGACGTGGGAAGAACACCCGAAGAACGGGTTGAACTCACCACACCCGGTTTAGCCTCGAAAGAGTCACTCTGCCCGTCGTCTGCTCCACGTGTCTGAGGCGCATATCCACCTGCTTCATTGGAGAAGTCGATAGTTAATGATACGGAGAGGGTTTCTCCTTCCGGTGTGGGTAACCCCGCAGTGTCAGAATCATCCCTGCAAGAAAAGATACTCACACTGCAAAACAACATCCCTGCCACAAGCAGGAAGTCAGAGAACAAGCTACTGAATTTCAAACACATAGTCTTTTATGTTTTGTTTAAATACAACCTTCCAAGACGCACGAGAGTGTCAAAAAACGAACGTCTGAAAAACACTCGTTTTAGGTGTTTTTAATCACGCTATATGTCTGATTTTATAATCAAACAAAACATTGAAGTAAAAGAATGCAGAGTATTGCTTTACAGCATTATAAGGGAGGAAATGGAGGTAAAGAGAAAATAAATGATATATTATTTGTATATATATAGAAAAGGATGTACTTTTGTGTTTTTCAGACGTTCGTTTTTTGACACTCACCACTTTTGTCTGCTTAATTTCTCTTTTAAGAATACTAATTTACTAATAACCAAAGTATTGTAGGAATTGAATTAAATATAAATCTGTGTTTAGTAAGCCTCTTCACAAAGAAGCTTGATGTTGTGTAAAAAGTGGTTATCCTCATGGGTTAGGAGTACTAAAAAGCTAACATGCTGCACAGATTCTTCTCCTTAGAAAGGAGGAGTACCCTTTATACACAATATAAAGTGGTTGGCTGGGGTGTCCCTGAAAGGGGCGAATGTTAGTAGCCATGGGTGACCGTAGGGAACCCGTGGTCAACATGATATTACATACACGTCCGCAACGCGGGCGAATGGCATTAGCAGAGCGTTTGTGCTATTCGCCCCCTCACGGACGACAACTTGGGTGCAACTGACCATGGGTTTCGCTTCTCTCAACCCATGGCTACTAACATTTGCCCCTTTTAGGGGCACACAGCCATTGCATCCAAAAGAATACAAATGCCAAACTTGTGTATAAAAGGTAGCTTTCCAAGGAGGGGAATCCATGCGGATAACCACCTTTTTAGTCACCCCAAATTTTAATTACTTCTGACTTTTGATTTTACCCTCAAGCGAAATAAGGATTATCATTCCTCAATTTGAGGTGGGACTTTCTTATTTCGCTTGGATATTATCCTGAACACAACGAACGGAAAATCCAAAAGTCCATTCAATATAATGTCTTGAAGATAATAAGTTATTTTGAATCTGATAAATTTGCATATGCCCAGAAATCCCGCCAGTAGTAGAACTCCACAGAAATACAGAATTATTATTGACGGAACTACGATAATTTCCGCTACTATGTTCGCGAAGCGATACTCCCGGAAAGAATATTGATTTATCTCCATCGGGACCTACGCTCATACCATAATAGACAAAGCCGGAACCGACAAAAGTGGAAGTTTCTATCGGAGACGTTTTATTTATCGCCACAATGCTCGTGCCATTGTAATACATCACATTGTTATATGCAGGCGGTGTTACTCCATAAACCAGACTTGTATTTGTACTACCAAAACCTGCCGTCATACAATATTTAGTCGTGTTGTCTGTTACAGAAGAAGATTTTCCGTCATTAGGCGTAGGCGAAACTCCATTAGAAGGCACTCTCCATCCATCAGGACAAGGATCGTGAATTGTCTTCGCTTTATCTCCATTCCAATTTCCAGATGCTTTATAACTATTTACATCCGTACAGAATTTCAGCGGATTACGAACCAAAGCATCTAATGACGTCAAACTCCCCCGATCTATTTTAGTTTGTACTCCATATCCGTCATAAATGGTTTTCTTTTCCACTGTTGTGCCGTCCGCCGTACTGAAAAACGGATCTTTGCGACCGCCTTGGTAAAGCAAACCAAACGTACGTACTCCATCAAGCGGATTATTCTGTATGCCTGCCCGGATGGCTCCCAAGTTCCTGTCCATGATGACACATTTATAAAAAGCTCCCGCAGGGTCAGTCCATGAGATGCCCTGATAAACCTGTACAGCACCGTTTCTTGTTGCAGTTTGGGCAGTATTGATAGCGGCAGTACGAGTACTTGCATTTATATCTCCTGACAAGGGAACAGGCACATAGTCTGTTATCCATATATGCCAACTCCAAAGAATCGTTTTACCATCGGCTGCATAAGCGGCTATCACTGCATTACCACCATTAGTCACGGGAGCTTTCACGTGAACACGAGCCTGATTGATATTATCAACATTAGTAATGTTTGCCAGGTTCTTGTGGTTTGTATCATCAATCACGTAACCCAACACCAAATCACCCGACATACCTGCATCTTTCGTCTGCCACAACACCTTTACAGAAGCAATCTTAGTCTTTGCGGACGGAGAGCTACCCGGACTGTTCACTAAATAGTCATTCCAACCATTCGTGCCCGCTGTATGCTGGTAAGGGTTAAAACAGAAGTTACCACCCGGCTGCAACATCAGGCAGTTGGCTGTTGGAACAAGATTCTCACTCTGAACAGGAGTTTGGTCGAGCAACTCGATACGGGGGTCACCCGCGTAATCGGCACTCTTGATATTCAATGTCCAGTTATAATCCGTATTCTCATTCAGGTTGAAGTCAGTAGGGTCAGTACCACCCAGATAAGCACGATAGTAAAGACGCTCTTTCTTAGTAGTGTTGTCTACTACAATCTCAGCATAGGAAGCAGCTGTGGGAGCATTCGCCTTTGTGCGGTGGATAGGGGCGGTGGCAGCGGAAGAAGTGCCACGCACATTGGCAGGTATCCAAACAGACTTACTGCCGTTGGCATTTGTCAGGTCGGTACCTGTCAGGCGGTAAACATCCACAAATTCGGATACTGTGGAAGGATAGGTAGTGCCCCACTCCGATGTCTTCTCATGTTCGGGCAAGAGATAGTAAGTAGAAGGAACCTGACAGAGTTTTACTTCTTTGAGTTCATAGCCCTGCGTTTTCATATCCTCACTAAGACTCCAGTTCAAAGTCACATGGGCAGCCAGTCGCTTCAGTCGAAGGCGAACGTCTTCCGTGTCATTTTCTATACTTTGGATAGTGCCATAACCACCGCCTGCATCCGCCACCTTTACGTGAGGAAGATACAGAAAATAAGGCATTGTATTCATGTTCGATGAAGGGTCAATAGCTTCTATCGTGGCGGCAGTGGCTATTATATCCTTCTGCACTACACTCAACTTTCTATTGCTTAACTCGGGAACAGCATTGTTACTTCCTCTTGCTACGATTAATAATTGACAGTCTTCTGATTCCTTATTTACCTTTAATGAAACAGTGACCTTATTTCCTATAGTGATTTTATTAAAACTTTCCCCACCCATATAGTCCCCATTTTGGCTGTATTGTCTGATTTCGAGGTTATAAAGATAGTCGGGGAAAACAGCGGATGCGCGCGTTGGATTTACCACATTTGGTTTTGCCTCAAAAGAGTCGCTCTGCCCATCGTCTGCTGCACGGGTCTGAGGCGCATATCCACCCGCCTCATTGGAGAAGTCGATAGCTAAGGATACGGAAATAGTTTCTCCTTCCGGTGTGGGTAACCCCGCAGTGTCAGAATCATCTTTGCAAGAAAAGATACTTGCACAACAAAATAACGCCCCTGCCACAAGCAGGAAATCAGAGAACAATCTACTGAATTTCAAATACATAGTCTTTCATGTTTTGTTTAAATACAACCTTCTAAGACGCACGAGAGTGTCAAAAAACGAACGTCTAAAAAACACTCGTTTTAGGTGTTTTTAATCACGCTATATGTCTGATTTTATAATCAAACAAAACATTGAAGTAAAAGAATGCAGAATGTTGCTTTACAGCACCATAAGGGAGGAAATGGAGCTAAAAAGAAAATAAATGATATAATATTTGTATATATATAGAAAAGAGAGTACTTTTGTGTTTTTCAGACGTTCGTTTTTTGACACTCACCACTTTTGTATACTTATCTACATGTAGAAACAATGAAAATCATCTTATAAATAGGATATTACCGCTATTACATTGTCGCAATTTATCAAACATACGGATACAATACGCCCCTTCTGCGAACCAGTCACGGAAGGGGCGTTTCTCTTATCTATTAATTGAAATAATACAGGAAGGTAGCAACACCTTCAAGAGCCTTTTTAGGCTGGTCTTTAATCTCAATTGCAAACTTAATTTCTGCCTTAGCTACCCCACGCAGGTTAGCCAACGACTGTAAGTCTGCCACCAGGCGGACACTCTGTCCTGACAATACAGCCTGACCGAATTTCATCTTATCCATGCCATAGTTTACCATCATTTTAAGGTTGTTCACCTCAATAATCTGGTTCCACAGGTGCGGAAGCATTGACAAAGTAAGATAACCATGCGCAATCGTAGTATGAAACTGGCTCTCCACTTTAGCACGTTCCGTATCAACATGTATCCACTGATGGTCTAAAGTAGCATCAGCAAACAGGTTTATACGTTCCTGAGAAAGCTCAACATAGTCAGAAACACCAATACGCTGACCTATCAGTTTCTCAAAATCTTCATACGAATTAATAATTACTTTACTCATTATTGTTTCTTCTTCTTAAAAATTAGAATTTATGTATATTCAGATACTTATCAACCAGCATACCGTCAATTGCTTTCAGGTTGAACTTCACTTTACGTTTTGCTTTCAGCTTGATAATAAACAGGTCTTCCGAACCACTCAACGCTTCTTTTTTACCCAAATTCACAAAAGTAGGATAGAGTGCTTTCGTTCCGTTGGTATGCAAGCGGTCATTCGTAAGGTTCTCCATTTCTTTCATATTCAATGGTTCTATGCCGACAAACTCATAATCCTGTTCGTCATATGGCAATGCAAAACTCAAAGCATTCACCGATTGCAAACCGGCACCTTTTACACGTACTTCAACCACTTCACCGGCATTGTACATCTGCTTAGGCGCACTGATAGTCAACTTACCAGCAATAGTACCAATAGAATCATTGCTTACACCTTCTTCAAGCTGAGTACCTACAACAGAAATGTCGTATGCATCAATCAGCCCATTCATATTAATGTCCCCACGACTAATATAACCTTCATAGTCAGAATCGCCTTTACGCAATCCGGTGTAGTTGGTATATGAAGTCAGATCATTGGCATCAATCTTACCATCGTTATTGATATCGCCCGGCAGATAGCTTTCTGTTCCGGGAACTTTGAATACATAAAGTTCGCGGCCTGCGCCATAGTTGTTAACACCTTCGGTTACTGACAACTTGATGTAACGGGCAGTCGGACGTTCAGTGAATGTATATACTTTTACGTCACCGTTGCGTTCCCAGTTGAATGCACCTGCTTCAGTCCAGTTCTCCTTATCCATACTATAGTAAACAGTACCTTTCAGCATAGTTCCGTTTCCACCGTCAGTACGAGGCAGGTAATGGAACTTATCGAGCTGGTTGATGGTTCTCAAATCCATAATCAAGTCGTAAGGCAAAGCATTAACCCTGTACTTCGTATGCCACATATCACCCAGCTCAGCAAAGTCGAACAAACGTTCAATTTCAAATCCTTCCTGAACAACAGCTGTAGTTTCACCCTTAATACCCTTAATAGCAAATTCCAACGGATTTGATTTCGTCTTAACGCTAAATTCAGCCCAGTCAGAAACTCCATCCTTATTCACAGCACGCAGTTTGAACGCATAATCAGTTTCAGCCTTCAGTCCGTCAAACAGCAACTCTGTATCCTTGATTGTTGTGAACAACATATCGTTGAACATGATTTCGTAGTAATCAGCATTAGCTACTTTGTCCCATGTCGGTTTCAATGTATATGCTTCTATGTCTTCTGCTTTTACCAAAGCATTCTGTGGAGCAGTCA
>JARCFY010000286.1:0-36120 GCA_029233225.1 Lepidodactylus listeri | reverse complement strand
GGTGGGTGTTATCGGTGTGAACTACCGCATTTTCAAAGTGTTGGCAAAGAATGGCATCAGCGTATTCCTCGTTTCGCAGGCATCTTCGGAAAACAGTACCTCTATCGGTGTGCGTAATGCCGATGCCGACCTGGCTTGCGACGTGCTGAACGAAGAGTTTGCCAAAGAGATAGAGATGGGAGAGATTTCTCCGATTTGTGCCGAAAAGAACCTGGCAACCGTAGCCATTGTGGGTGAAAATATGAAACATACGCCGGGTATTGCCGGTAAATTGTTCGGTACATTGGGACGCAATGGTATCAACGTCATTGCCTGTGCGCAGGGAGCTTCGGAAACCAACATTTCGTTTGTGGTCGATTCCAAATCGTTGCGTAAATCGCTGAACGTCATCCATGATTCCTTCTTCCTTTCCGAATATCAGGTGTTGAACCTCTTTATCTGCGGTGTCGGCACGGTGGGCGGAAGCCTGATAGAGCAAATCCGTCAACAGCAGAAAAAACTGATGGTGGAAAACGGGTTGAAGATGCACGTGGTGGGTATCATCGATGCTAAGAAAGCATTGTTCAGCCGCCAGGGTTTCGACCTCGCTGACTATCATCAGGAGTTGCAGGAAAACGGCGTAGACAGTTCGCTGGAAGTGATTCGTCAGGAAGTGATCGGAATGAATATCTTCAATTCTGTGTTTGTAGACTGTACTGCCAGTGCGGATATTGCCTCTCTTTATAAAGATTTCCTTGAACACAATATTTCGGTAGTGGCTGCCAACAAGATAGCGGCGTCTTCGGCTTATGATAACTACCGCGACTTGAAACAGATAGCCCGCCAACGTGGTGTGAAGTATCTGTTTGAAACCAACGTGGGTGCCGGACTTCCCATCATTAATACGATTAACGACCTGATTCACAGTGGAGACAAGATTCTGAAGATAGAGGCTGTGCTAAGTGGTACGCTGAACTATATCTTCAATAAAATCAGTGCCGATATTCCTTTCAGCCGCACCATTAAGATGGCGCAGGAAGAGCGTTACTCGGAGCCTGACCCACGTATCGACCTGAGCGGTAAAGATGTTATCCGCAAACTGGTTATCCTGGCTCGTGAAGCGGGATACAAGCTGGAACAGGAAGAGGTTGAGAAGAATCTCTTTGTGCCTGCCGATTTCTTTGACGGTTCGTTGGACAATTTCTGGAAGCGCGTGCCTACGCTGGATGCCGACTTTGAAGCCCGGCGCAAGGTGTTGGAGAGCGAGAACAAGCATTGGCGTTTTGTAGCCAAGCTGGAAAATGGCAAAGCTTCTGTCGGTTTGCAGGAAGTAGACCGCAACCATCCGTTCTACGGGCTGGAAGGCAGCAATAACATCATTTTGCTGACTACGGAGCGTTATAAAGAGTATCCGATGATGATTCAGGGATACGGTGCCGGTGCCGATGTGACGGCTGCCGGTGTATTTGCCGATATTATGAGTATAGCTAACGTATAATGGAATCTTATGAAACACATTATTATCCTTGGCGACGGAATGGCCGACTGGCCTGTGAAGTCATTGGGAGATAAGACGCTCCTGCAATATGCAAATACGCCTTTTATGGATAAACTCGCCCGCCTGGGACGTAACGGGCTTTTGGCTACCGTAGCCGAAGGCTTTCATCCCGGTAGTGAAGTAGCCAATATGTCGGTGCTGGGCTACAACCTGCCCAAAGTGTACGAAGGGCGCGGGGTGCTTGAAGCTGCCAGCATGGGCGTTGACCTGCAACCGGACGAGATGGCTATGCGCTGCAATCTGATTTGTATCGAAGGAGATATATTGAAAAATCATTCGGCAGGGCACATCACTACCGAGGAAGCCGATGTGTTGATAAAATACTTGCAGGAGAATCTTGGAGATGACCGCGTGTGCTTCCATACCGGAGTGCAATATCGCCATCTGCTTGTTATTAAAGGTGGTAATAAACAGCTTGACTGTACGCCGCCCCACGATGTTCCTCTGAAACCTTTCCGTCCGTTGATGGTGAAGGGGGAAGAGGAGACTGCCACCTTGGTTAATGACCTGATACTGAAATCGCAGGAACTGCTGAAGAACCATCCGTTGAACCTGAAACGCATTGCCGAAGGTAAAGATCCTGCCAACAGCATTTGGCCGTGGAGTCCGGGCAACCGTCCGCAGATGGAGAAGTTGTCCGACAAGTTTCCGCAGATAAAGAGGGGTGCGGTCATTTCTGCCGTAGACCTTATTAACGGCATCGGAGCTTATGCCGGACTGCGCCGTATCGCTGTCGAGGGAGCTACGGGGCTTTACGATACGAACTATGAAAATAAAGTGGCTGCCGCCCTGGAGGCTTTGAAGACAGACGACTTTGTCTATCTGCATATCGAAGCAAGTGATGAGGCCGGGCACGAAGGCAACGTAGACTTGAAATTGCTGACTATCGAAAACCTCGACCGTCGTGCTGTGGGCCCTATTTACGAGGCAGTGAAAGACTGGGATGAACCTGTAGCCATTGCCGTATTGCCCGACCACCCGACACCTTGCGAACTGCGTACGCATACTGCCGAGCCTGTTCCGTTCCTCATCTGGTATCCGGGCATCGAGCCGGACAGCGTGCAGACGTATGACGAGGAAGCAGCGAAGAAAGGGGCTTACGGGCTCTTGAAAGAAGACGAATTTATTAATGAACTGATGAAACATTAATCAATGTGCCAATATGCTAATTTGTCAATGTGCCAATTACCATGCGGTATGAAGCGCAGCCAATTGGCACATTAGCATATCAGCACATTAGCATATTCTATTATTATGAAATATTATAGTACCAATAAGCAGGCCGTGCTTGCTACTCTTGAAGAAGCCGTAGTGAAGGGATTGGCGTCAGACAAGGGACTTTTCATGCCAATGACTATCAAACCCCTGCCGCAAGAGTTTTACAACGAGATAGAAAACCTTTCTTTTCAGGAGATTGCTTATCGTGTGGCGGATGCTTTCTTTGGCGAAGACATTCCTGCCGATGTTCTGAAACAGATTGTGTATGATACACTTAACTTCGACGTGCCTTTGGTAAAGGTGAAAGATAACATCTATTCGCTGGAACTGTTTCACGGACCTACGCTTGCTTTTAAGGATGTAGGCGGACGCTTCATGGCTCGTCTGCTGGGCTACTTCATCAAGAAAGAAGGCAAGAAGCAGGTCAATGTGTTGGTTGCTACTTCCGGCGATACCGGTAGTGCCGTGGCAAACGGGTTTCTCGGTGTAGAAGGTATTCATGTGTATGTGCTCTATCCTAAAGGCAAGGTCAGCGAGATTCAGGAGAAGCAGTTCACCACCCTCGGACAGAATATTACCGCTCTTGAAGTAGACGGCACGTTCGACGACTGCCAGGCATTGGTGAAATCCGCTTTTATGGATAAGGAACTCAATGAACACTTGCTGCTTACTTCGGCTAACTCCATTAATGTGGCTCGTTTTCTGCCACAGGCTTTCTATTATTTTTATGCTTATGCGCAAGTGAAGAAAGTTTCTTCCCTTCCCCTCGTTTTTTGCGTTCCAAGTGGAAACTTCGGCAATATCACTGCCGGACTGTTTGGCAAGAAGATGGGGCTGCCGGTGAAGCGTTTCATTGCTGCTAACAATAAGAATGACATTTTCTATCAATACTTGCAGACAGGACAATACAGTCCACGTCCGTCCGTAACTACTATTGCCAACGCAATGGATGTGGGCGACCCGAGTAATTTTGCCCGTGTGTTCGACTTGTACGAGGGCAGCCACGATGCTATATCTGCCGAGATTAGTGGCACGACGTACACCGACGAGCAGATTCGGGAAACGGTGAAAAAGACGTGGGAAGAAACACACTATTTGCTCGACCCGCATGGAGCTTGCGGCTATCGTGCTTTGGAAGAAAGTTTGCAGCCCGGTGAAACAGGCGTATTCCTTGAAACCGCACATCCGGCTAAGTTCCTTGAAACAGTGGAAGGCATTATTGGTGAGAAAGTGGAAATCCCTGCCAAATTGCAAGCCTTTATGAAAGGTCAGAAGCAGAGTTTGCCGATGACGAAGGAGTTTACAGACTTCAAAGAGTATTTGTTAGGGGTGTGATTGGGGTATTTATACAATCGGATTGCAAATCCGATTGAACAGAATGTCCCTCTTCTGTCATTCAGAGGAACGCAGTGACGAAGAATCTGTAAACATCAGCCTATGTTTGCAGATCCTTCGCAAGCTACCAATGACGAATCTCCTTTAAGCACTCTCTACTATATTGTAGGAGTGCTTTTTGGCTAGTTTCTTCATCATGTCAATTTCCCTCCGCTTTAGCTGTTCCTTATATTTTTCTGCTCCTTGTTCCACATAATCTATTCCTTTAGTTAAAGCCATATAGTATGCTTGCGCTATCTTTCTCGCTCCTGCCTTTATGGCAATCCTTGTTCCTTTTCTACTCCTGAGCTTTCTGATGAATACACCGATTGCGTTCTTTTTACTTGTTATCAGACTGTGCGCAGAGAGTCGGAATATTTTGCCAGCCTGATTACTTGGGTTTCCTTTGATACGACGTTTCATTTTTCCGCTTTGCTTATGGGCCGGACTCAACCCCAGCCAGCTACAAAAATGAGCCACCGTTGGGAAGCGGGTCATATCAGAACCTATTTCTGCATACAAACGCAATAAAGTAGCATCGTTAATGCCGGCTATACTTGTTAAATCAACTCCTGCATACAACTGAACCATTTTCGTATGTAAAGCATTGATACTTGGCTGATGATGCCGGGTAGACTTGCTTGGAGTAGTAACCGGAAGGTCTTGGGTAGGTTCATTGAGTTTATCAAGCAATTCTTCTATTTTATGTTCCACTTCCTGAACATGAAGTTGAAAAGCCTCCCACAGGTTAAGATTCAGTTCCAGCAAATAAAGATAGTACCCATTATAGCTTCCCTCCAATGCTTTTTTGAACTCTTCCGCTTTTTTATCACGAATACTCTTATGGCAAAGTGAAAGCAAAGTTTCCGGATCACGTTCGCCACTGAGAATGGAACGGATCACCTTTAAGCCACTTGCACCATGAATCTGAGAGATCACTGAACTGAGTTTGATATTCATTAATTCCAAGGAACGCTGCATCTTAGTTACATATTTGCTCCCATCAGCAATAAGGTCTTCGCGTTCACGGACCAGAAAACGGAGCTCTTTCAAAAGACCTTGAGGAATAAGACTCTCGCGGAGCAAACCGGCAACAAAGAGTTGTTGTATCCATTGGCAATCCTGAACATCGCTTTTACGGCCTTTGACTTGTTGGACTTCCCGAGGGTTTACCAAACAGACACTGATACCATAATCTTCAAGCATCCAGTAAAGACAGAACCAATAAACACCTGTAGCTTCCATAGCCACACGACAGATTCCATGCCGAACCAAATATTGGCAACAGGAATGGTAATCGGAAGTAAAAGAGTCAAAACTGACAGCTGAACGGCCATCAATAGAAACGAAAATAGAACGGGAACCAATATCAATTCCTGCACCATGGCTGTGAACCTGAGAAAATTTTACTACTTTTGCCATAATCTTTTTTTTAGAAAACTCATGGCAGAAAGGAGCACAAGAAAGAAAGTAGCATGCTACCAAGCGGGAACAACCTTGCAAAAGAGATGCAAGGAGAATCACCAATAATTGTTGTGCCAGCCTTTCAGGCAAGACTCAGGAACAAGTACTGAGACATTAAATGGGCGAAGTGCCAAATGCCATGAGTTTTTTTCAAAGATAGCAATTGACACAACGTCATTATCGATTTGTTTAACTTTTCTAAAGTGATGCTGACTCAGGATGACAGGAGAGGGCGACTCTGAATGACAATTACTAACCTCGTCATTATCGAATTGTTTCACTGTATAGTGATGCTGACTCAGGATGACAAGAGGGAGGAAGTTTGTCATCCTGAACCCCCTCTCCTGTTATTAGAGTCCCCAACGGGGACTCATGTTCGTAGCCATGGGTTGAGCGTAGCGAAACCCATGGTAAAAAGGCCATCCCTGTTGACAACCCCGAAAGGGGTTGCATAGCGCAATGTTCCCTGTGCTATGTTATTTAACCCTTTGGGTTGGCAACTTGGATGCAACATCATGTTGCCCACGGGTTTCGTACCTCAACCCGTGGCTATTATTATTCGCCCCCGTTGGGGGCATACCATTCACTCATTCGACTTGTGTATAAAGGGTAGCTTTCTAAGGAGGAGAATCTATGCAGCATGTTAGCCTTTTTAGTCCTCTCCTGCCATTAGAGCCTCTTTCAGGGACTTCGGGGGCAACTTTTTATCTATTTTGATACACCCACAGTGTATGCAAGGGTAACCTGCACGGTAATGCAAAGGTGGCCTGCCAGTTAATACGCCATGCTAAGTTCGGCAGCTACTTTTTGCGTTCCTCCATTTCAAGTAATTTAGCTTTCAGTCCTTGCAACCGTTTGTCCTCTTTTAGAATATAGGAATGAAAGTTTTTGCATGCAGCGATAGTCTGTAGGTGAAGTTCCAGCTTGTTCCAGAATATATCTCTGGAGATAACACCGTGAATCTCGAGCAACGAACAGGTATTTAGCAGGTTGATATAAGTATCAAAGAGCACTATACACTCTTCGCTTTCGTCTTTGGGGAGACTGACAATCCATTCCATGAAGTCGTCCGGGTACTCCTGCATGATGCCCATCATTTTATAGCAATTACTGTCGAACAGTTGATTGAGCCATATCTCATTGTTTTTTTGCAAACGTCTGTCGTTAGCTCTTATTAGGTAGTATTTGTTTGCCACAGACCATACATAACCCACCGAAAACGCAAGAATTGACAACGCACCTACGATGATTAGAATCACCATAATCCAATCTATAACATTCTGTCCCATAACTAATAAGTGTTGCGTCCCGCCTTTCCCTCGGGGCGAGACTATTAATTAAGTATAAGGAGCAGAAGGAACTCAAAGCATGACGATGAGAAAACAAAAGAGCGCGGACATCCTTGCAAGCAAGGAGCATCCACGCTCTTAAACTCTCTTTAAGACCGTAGCCTAAAAAGAGAATATGGATGCTGCTGTCTTCTCATTATTCACCTCAGGCACTGGCATGCCCTTCCCGATTCACGATAGACAACAGACACCCATACCTTTTATCATATAACACGTGTATACAACAAATGGTACAGAGCATCTGTTGCATCGTCTCTCGGGAATTAAAACGCCAGTTTTGAGATGAGAGACAATACTTTAATACTCCATTTATTTATGAAATACGCCTGTTCCCAATGTTCCATCGCGCTGATGGTGAGAAAAGGTTATTACAAAGGTAGTTGTTTTATCGGAAAGATAAACACTTTTGCCTATTTATTTTCTTGAAGCGAGTTCGTGACGATGGCACACACGGTCGCGTGACGGTAGCACACACGGTAAGGTGACGATGGCGCGCACGATAAGGTGACGATGGCTCACCCGAACTATTCCTCTTTTTTCTTGTTCTTAAAAAACGTGAGTTAGATAGATGCAAATGTCGTATAATTGAATTATAATGAGTAAACTTTTAGACGCTGATTAGGCGGATTGAGCGGATTTCCTATTCCGGCGGATTTCAAATCCGCCGGTTCTGACTGCGCTGTTGGACCGGGCAGAGCAGAGCCCTGCCCCTACGGTGTTGTGATAGGGTTGTAGGGGCGGGGTTCTACTCCGCCCGAATGCGCAAATTGATAAATAATAATCCGCCTGATCCGCTTAATCCGCGTCTAAAAGATTAGTGTATAACTATTTTTGAAACGGGCATAAGCTATATTGAACTCAGGGTATTTTTAAGAACAGAAGTCGTATGAAGAATAGAGTCACCGAAGCCAACATAGGCATGATTGTAGGGAAAACGTTTAGCGGATTGAACGCGAACGCACTCAAGTTTTTGTTACCCCTTTGGCTTAGTCCACTGACCGGTGCAACTTTTCGTTGCGTGTTTGCTGCTTTGGCATTCTGGATTATCGGTTGGTTTGCCAAGCCGGAGCAGTCGTCTGCTAAAGACAAACTTATCCTGTTTCTGTTGGGGGCTTTCGCCATTTATGGCTTCATGTTTCTTTATCTTATCGGTTTGAGCAAGACCACTCCGGTGTCCAGCTCCATTTTCACCAGCCTGCAACCCATCTGGGTGTTTCTTATCGCCGTGGCTTTTTTTAAAGAGAAAGTCAGTGCACTCAAAATAATTGGTATTGCTCTCGGTTTTGGTGGCGCATTGCTTTGCATCCTCTCGCAGAAAAGTGATGACATGGCATCCGATGCTTTCACAGGTAATATGCTCTGTCTGCTTAGTTCCATTGCCTATGCCATTTATCTGGTAGTGAATAAACGAATACTCAAACGGGGGGTGGGGCTCTTCACCATACTGCGTTATACATTCACCGGTGCCGCTTTTTCCAGTATCATCGTTGCGTTTTTTACAGGTATCGATGCACCGCTTTTCACCGAACCGTTTCATTGGTTCCCGATTGGCGTCCTGCTGTTTGTATTGATATTTCCTACGGTGATAACCTATCTCATTGTCCCCTTCGCGCTGAAATATCTGAAAACCACGGTCGTTGCCATTTACGGCTATCTGATACTGGTGGTTTCCACCGTCGTGGCACTTCTTGTGGGGCAAGACCGTTTCAGATGGTCGCAAATGATTGCCATCGGTCTTATCTGCATAAGTGTTTACCTTGTCGAAGTGGCCGAAGGGAAAGAGAAGAAAAAAGAATCCGGTGAGGCTAATAATTCAGAAACACCAGATATTCACCTTCTGCATGGATCGTGAAACGCTTGCCGGTTGTTTCGTTCAGCGTACCCTGCCACCAGTTGGTGAAGTCACTTAACGGATAGCGCAGCCCTTCGCCCCGTAAGCCTGTTGCACTGAAATTAATGATAGATATCTGCTGCTTGGCAATTGAGTTGAAAGTACGTGTGCCGTTGCAAGGTATAAATATGCCGTAATCGGTCATCATCGTTACGTCCGCTCCGTCGCGCATGTAGTCCATCAGCAGGCTGATGTTTCCCAGCGTGTGGTCTTCGCGTTTGCCGGTAGCCCCCATAATAATGATAGACTTCATTCCCTTTTCGAGCAGGAAGTTCACCGCCTTGGTCTGGTCGTTCGTCTCCTGGTCGTCCGACTGGTAGAATATCTTCTTGAAACGTTTCCGGTTTTTCTCCGAGATAGAGTCGCCGTCTCCTACGATGGCATCGGGGATGTATCCCCGCTCCAGATATTCGTCCACCGAACCGTCGCAGCACACCACATAGGGCGCCATTATCAGCATTGTTTCTGCTTGTGGATGGGTCGGGAAGTCGCCATTGCCCAGTACCACGGCATCTACTTCAATATCATTTATCTTCATAACTTATCGTTTTAGCGCAGCTAACCTGGGAGTGCCGCCTCGGCACCTGCCATGCTTCGCCATTTAAAATAGCCAAAGATAGCGATTATTGAGTAAAGTCCGTAAAGTGCGGAAGTAAAATAGAGTTCTTTATAAATATAGAGCCCGCAACATACCACATCGACAACGATCCATGCCCACCACTGTTCCACATATTTGCGTGCCAGCATCCACATGCCGACGATGCTCAGCGCGGTGGTGAATGAGTCGAGCCAGGGCACATTGCTGTCCGTAAACTCTATCAGTATCCACGCAATGCCCATAAAGGCAACGAGAAAAACGGCGGTCAGCGGCAAATACCTTTTCAGTGGAGTGCGGGTGATAGGCAATTCTTTCTTTGCGCCCTTCTCTCCACTGCTTCCGCGCATCCACACTGCCCATCCGTAAACGGCAGCCAGCAGGTAGTAAATGTTGATGCCGAAGTCGGCATACAGTCCGGCACGATAGTATACAAAAATGTAGATGGCAGGCATGACGATGCCCGCTATCCACAGATAGATGCTTGCCCGGTATTCCAGCCAGAGGTAGACCAGTCCGACGGCAGTTCCTATGATTTCGAGGTAGTTCATGGGAGTCCGGTTAAAAACGGATAGTGATATGTCCCAGGGCGTTGATGCCTGCCATGGGGTAGAAACGCGGATCGTTGGACAGCGTATAATTACCTTCTTTGTAGATGGCTGCTGTCTGCGAATAGCCGTTGGTTTCGTATTGCTTGTTGAAAAGGTTGTAGACCGTAGCTCCCACGACAATCTCTTTGATGCCGCGCAACTTGAACGTATATGCCAGGTTCAGGTTGCTCACGCAGTATGGGGCAAGCGAATTGTCTTTGCTGCCGAAGTTGTCCAGATACTGCCGGCTGACGTACTGCGTTTGCAGCGACACGTCAAATCCGCTTTGGCTGACACTGACGAGACTTCCCGCCATGAATGAGGGAGAGAAAGTAATTGGTGTATCGCCTGCTTCGATGGCAGTCTGTGTGTACAGTTCTTCCCATTTTTCATCGTAATCGCTGACGTAGCCTACGTAGTTCTTGATGCGGTTCTTGCTCCACGTAGCATTGACGTCCCAGCGCAACCACCGGGCTATCTGTGCTCCGAGCGACACCTCGATGCCCATGCGGTAACTGTCTTTCACGTTCTCTGCCATAGCTTCGCCTATCTCGTTCAACTTTCCGTTCAGCACAAGCTGGTCGGTGTAGTCCATGTAATAAAGGTTGACACCTGCCGTGAACCACTCTTTGCGGAAGTTGTAGCCCAGTTCGTAATCAAACAGTTTCTCCGCTTTGGGATATTCGGTGAAGAGTCCGTCCGTGTAATTGTTTCGCGTGGGCTCTTTCTGGGCAACGGCAAATGAGGCATAGGCACTGTGGTTCGGGGTAATTTGCCAGAACAGTCCCGCTTTAGGGTTGAAGAAACTAAAGTCCTCGTTGATGTTGAGATGTTGGAGATGTGCCGGGTCTGCTGTCCAGTCCCACTTGTCATTATCTCCTTTTATCTTATAATTGATGTAGCGGTATTGCAGGTCGGCATACACACTTAGTCCCTGCGTCAGGTCATAGTTGGCTTTGGCATAGAAGTTGGCATCCGTCTTCTGCCCTTTATTCCGGTAATACTCATGGTCGGGGTTCAGGGTGCCGATGTAGTTCTCCACCCAAAGCACTTTGCCGTAATGGTCGTTGCTGTAATAGTTCACCGCTCCGCCAAGTGAGGCAGTCAGCTTCTCATTTTTGTAGTTGGCAGAAAAAACGCCGCCGCCAAACCCGCTGTCAACTAACTTCTGACGGACTAAGCTCGACTTTTTCACAGTCTCTCCATCGTGTTCAAACGGAGTCAGACCATATTCCACCAGTGTACGTGCGTTCTTATACTCCTGATAATATCCTTTGCCATCGGTATAATGCAAGGCGACGTTCAGGTTCCACTGTTGTGAAAACAGATGATTGAATAATAACTGATAGTGTGTTTGGCGGTAATTATCCGTCTGGTCACTGTAAAAGCCCACTACTTCGCCGTTCTCCTTTATCTCTCCGTTCGGGTTGTACTTGCGGTTGTTTTTCAGGTCGTCACGGCTGATGCCGTCCCAGGCATGATATGTCTTCTCTTTCCCGCCAAAGGTGATGAACTTGATTGAAGAGCGGTCGCCGTAATAACCACCCTGTACGAAGTAAGACTTCAAATCGGAAGAGGCACGGTTGCGGTAGCCGTCACTTTCGATGTTGGACAGGCGGGCATCGAACGCCCAGTGTTCCTTTATCAGTCCCGAACCTACTTTCACGGTTTCTTTGTGCGTATTGAACGAGCCGTAAGAACCCGAAACTTCGGCATACGACTTGGACGGAATGCCGTCCGTGCGCATGTTGATGCTGGCTCCGAAAGCTCCCGCACCGTTGGTCGAAGTTCCTGCGCCGCGCTGTATCTGCATGTCCTGCAAGGAAGATGCCAGGTCGGGTGTGTTCACCCAGAAGATAGAGTGGCTTTCTGCATCGTTCATTGGAATGCCGTTGGTGGTTACGTTGATGCGGCTGGCATCTGTGCCGCGCACGCGGATACTGGTATAACCCACTCCTGTACCTGCATCCGAAGTTGTCAGTACCGATGGGGTAGTGGTGAGCAGGAACGGTATGTCCTGCCCGAAATTCTGTTTGCGGAGCAACTCTTTTGAAACATTGGTAAACGCCACCGGTGTTTTTTGTGTGGCACGTGTAGAAACCACCTGCACCTCTTGCAGGTTCACTACTTTCAGGCTGTCTGCCGCACCGCTTTGTGCGAAGACACTTGTTCCGGCCATGAGGCAGCCGGCTAATAAAAACTTTTTCATCTTGCTTATTTGTCTATTCTCTACGCCGGCATTACCCGGATCAGGTCAAAGGGTATGTTCTCAGCCCGTCATGTTAAGGCACCCCTACTCGGTGAATTCGGGGGCAAAATTATACTTTTTGTGCGGGTAAAGCAAGAAATGCTTCGGTATTCTTCAAAAACATTGTAGTTTTGTAATTGTTATTCATTACAAACTCATAAAAGGTATTACTATGCTATTATTCTTATTGCAATCCACGCAGCAAGTGGCTGACTCACTGGCTGTGGCATCTCAGAATCTGGATCAGGCTATCTCAAAAGCAGAAGGGCTTGATAAACTGTCGCTGATAACTCAACAACTGATTGACTCGGGTGTGCAGGCGGGCGGTCATATCCTGAAAGCTGTCCTGGTGTTTATTGTCGGTCGTTTCATCATTTCGCTGCTGAAACGCCTGACTGCCCGGTTGATGGACAAGCGGGATGTAGATGTCAGCATCAAAACCTTTGTGAAGAGTCTGGTCAACATCCTGCTGACTATCCTTTTAATAATTTCGGTTGTCGGTGCATTAGGTGTAGAAACAACATCGTTTGCTGCGTTGCTGGCATCTGCGGGTGTTGCCATCGGTATGGCGTTGTCCGGTAACTTGCAGAACTTTGCAGGCGGACTGGTTATTTTGTTGTTCAAACCTTATAAGGTGGGTGACTGGATAGAACATACCAATCAGAGTGTATCGGGCACGGTAAAGGAGATACAGATATTCCATACCATCCTGACTACGGCGGACAATAAGCAGATTTATATTCCTAACGGCTCGTTGAGCAGTGGGGTTATTATCAATTACAGCTTTCAGAAAACCCGCCGTGTGGAATGGATTGTAGGTGTGGACTATGGCGAAGATTACGCGAAGGTAGCTAAGGTGATGCGTGAAATATTGGATGCGGACAAACGTATCCTGACTGATCCGGCTCCTTTTGTCGCACTCAATGCGCTGGATGCCAGCAGTGTTAATGTGATAGCCCGTGTCTGGGTAAACTCCGGAGATTATTGGAATGTTTACTTCGATATTAACCAGGCTATCTACGATACGTTCAATAAAGAGGGCATCAACTTCCCGTTCCCGCAACTTACGGTTCATCAGGGATAGAATTATATGCTCAGCATTCTACTTCAGCGATGCTGAGCATGTGGTTCATCCTCTTTCGTTGTTCCAAATCGGTGAAGTACGTTTCTACTACCTTATAAAGGTCAAAGTCTTCTGTAGAGCCGGCGGCCAAGCCCAATGATTCTACCATTCCTTCTACTGCCTGATGGATTTTTTTAGTATCGATCAGGTGTAGCTCATTGCTGTGAATAAGATACTTTTCCATAACCGTTATAGTTTTAGATTCTTATAGACTTAACATTCTGGCGAGGGAGATAGTTCACTCTAATTTTTTTATAACCTGCTGACATAGGGTTGTCATTAAGAGGATGTATTTTTGCCTGTGAAACCAATAAACAACAGAAAAAATGAAAGTAAAACCTTACCTTGTCTTTAATGGCAACGCAAAAGAAGTAGCGAATCGTTATGCCGAAATTCTCGGCGGTAAAATTGAAGACCTGACTCTGTATGGCGACTGTATGCCCGATACTCCCGAGGAGCATAAATCGAAAGTGGTTCATCTCTATCTGGCTTTTGACGGAGATGCCATCGGAATGGCGGATGCCTGCCCGGGAACGCAAACCACTTTCGGCAGTGGAAACATTGTCACTTTGCATTGTGATACGGAAGAGCAAATCAAAAGTATTTATGAAGCTCTTGCCGAAGGCGGACAGGTCAGATGTCCGTTGCAGCCTACATTCTATGCCAAACAGTATGCAGATTTAACCGATTGCTACGGCGTTGCATGGTGCTTAATTATTGAGTAAATGAACAGAATCGACCGTATATCGGCAATCCTTGTATTGCTTCAGTCGCGTCCCGTTGTGCGGGCAGCGGATATGGCCGGCAGGTTCGGTGTTAGTTTGCGAACCATCTACCGGGACATCCGTACATTGTCGGAAGCAGGGGTGCCTGTATGCGGCGATTCGGGAATCGGTTACTCACTTGTTGAAGGCTACCGCCTGCCTCCCCTGATGTTTACCGTTGGGGAGGCATTGGCTTTTGTTACAGCCGAGAAGTTTATCGAACAGTTGGCAGACGAGCAGAGCGGGTGCTGTTTTCAGAGTGGTTTGGATAAGATACGTGCCGTGCTCCGGGCCGTGGATAGGAATGATTTGGCTGACATGGGTAAGAATATCGAGGTGTATCATAACCCGCGACTGTCTGTGCATAAGCTCCCTAACCTGTTACAGACTATCTTGGAAAGCATCAACCGGAGACTTATATTGCACATGCGGTACTTTACCCCTTCCAGGAATGAATATAGTGACAGGCAGATTGAGGCGGTAGGGATGAGTTACATTTATCCTCACTGGCACCTCACGGCTTATTGCCATTTCAGAGAGGAATACCGGCATTTCAGGCTCGACAGAGTAGAGGAACTGACATTCACTGATAAAGAGTTCTCACGCAGTCACCCTTCGTTGAGTGAGTTGGAACGCGATTGTGATAGCCGCTGTCTGACGAAAGTGGTGGTTCATACTACTTTTGCCGCATCCGTCCGCTTGGGAGAGAGGAAGCATTACTACGGGCTAATTTCGGAAACCCCTCTTGACGGCGACCGGGTGGAGCAGGTTTATATGAGTTATTCTGTAGACAGCATGGCCCGATGGCTGCTTTCCCAAGCCGATACGATGAAGGTGATTGAACCGCAGCAAGTGAAAGATAAGATACGGGAGATTGTTTCAAACATACAATAGGCGTGCACAGCCTGTCACCAGAACTTATTATGCTCCGCACTGTACTCAAATCCTGCGGATTGTAGTTTCAGAATCAGGGTGTCCTTGTTTACGTCGAGGTCGTCACACAGTTCGTCCAGTGACGAATAAAAATCACGTAGTTTCATATTCACTACGCTAAAAAGCATCATAGGGTCTTCAGGAAGTTCCATAATTAATCTTGTTTTTGTGTGGCAAAATTAGTTATTCTTCCTGAAACACCCAACATACTTATTTAATATCCCATATTCCGGCTGCTTTTTCAAGTTCAACCAACGACACATTATAATTATATAGTGTCTCAATGTACTGTGCCTGCACTTCATCGTAGGTGCGTTGTGCATTCAGGTAGTCCAGTAGCGGGACTTCGCCGCGCTGGTAGCTGTACTTCTTGCCATCCAGCACCGTTTTTGCCTGTGATAGCAATCCCTTTTCGTACCTTACTACCTGTGCGTATTGCGAAAGATACTGCTGGTGGGCTTGTATCACTTCCGTTTGCACTTGCAGGCATGCCTGGTTGTATTGTATTTCCGCCTGCTGCGCACGGTATCTGGCAGCGTTCAAAGCTCCCTTATTCAAAGAAGAAAATTTAAGAGGCAAGGCAATTCCCGCTGTGATGCCATTGAACGGTGGTGCCGGAGCTTCTTCATTCCGCACCCGCTTGTTGTGGCTGATGCCGAGCGATAGGTCAACGTCAGGCAGTTTGTCCCTACGTGCCACGGTGACGGCGCGACGGGCAACTTCCGTGTTCTTCAGTGCAGCTACTATATCCGAACGGCTATCTACGGCATTGGTTATCAGGTTGTCGAGAGAGAAAGCATATTCATTGACTTCCAGTATTCCTTCCGGGCAATAGAGAGTGTCTTTGGCAGAGGCCCCCATCATAAAAGAGAGGGCGGTGTAGGCATTCTTCAGGTCAGATTCGGCTTGCAACACTTCGTTGTGCATGATGCCCGCTTCCAGTTTGCTCTGAATGGCTTCCACCTCCATAATCTTACCTTTCAGGAACCAGATGCTATCCGATTGGGCAAGTTCCCACAAGCTCCGGCACGAATTCTTTTTGACTTCGTACAACTGCTTTTGCTTTAGCACATCCAGATAAGCAATCGTAGCGTCTGCCCGCAGATTCCGGAAGTAATCGGTCAGCAAGGCTTCGGTCAGTTGGCTTTCGCTTTTTGCCAGATGGAGCGCAGCTCCCCTTTTGCCTAACGATAAGGTCTGGCTCAGTACTACATCGATGTTTTGTCCCATCTGCAATGTATGGTCTTGATTGTTGCCGTATTCCACTGACAGTTCAGGGTTGTTAAACACGCGGGCAGCTATGGCGTCTGCCTTGGATGCGTTTACATTCAGCTTTTCGGCGGCATATTCCAGGTTGCCGGAACATACCTTGTCAAGATATTGCTTGTAGGAAATGGACTGAATGGTTTGCCCCCACGCAGGTAGGAGGCAAGCCATCAGGCTAACTAATATAATCGGGTATTTTTTCATTCTTCTGTGGTATTTACGTTGTTGTTCGGTAAATCTTCCCTAATCTCAAAACGCTTCTCCATCATATAATATAAGGAGGGAAGGATATAGAGAGTGATGACAGTGGCAAATAGCAGCCCATAAACAATGACCGTAGCCAAAGGGCGTTGTACATCCGAGCCGATGCCTGTTGACAGAGAGGCGGGAAGTAAGCCAAGTACTGCAACGGTGGCAGTCATTAGTATAGGGCGGAATCGGTGGCGAGTGCCTGTGATGACGGCATCGCGCAAATCCCTGCCTCTTGAACGGAGGTTATTGATGTGCGAAATCATAATCACCCCGTTCTGTATGGCTACACCAATCAGGGCAATGAAGCCGACTGCCGAAGATACATTCAGTGTCATGCCTCGTACGTTCAGTGCCAGCATACCGCCAAACAATGCTAACGGGACAATGCACATCAGGAGTGCCGCCTGGCGGAATTTACCTAAGGCGGTAAACAACAACAGGAGCATGATTCCCAATGCCAGGGGAATGACAATGCCTAAACGGGTATAAGCGCGCTTTTGGTTTTCAAACTGTCCCGCCCATTTCAGCCGGGTGGAGTTGGAGTCGTATTTCACTTCCTTATCAATAGCTTTGTTGGCTTGTTGCAGGAACGAAGTCAGGTCTACTCCACGCAGATTAACATGAATAGTCAGGTGGCGCTTATTCATTTCGCGTGAAATGGTGCTGGCGCCTGTGGTCATTTTGATGTCCGCCACCTGGCTCAAAGGAATCTTTGCACCTGAACCGGAAGTCAGCATCAGGCTTCCTATGCGGTCGGGGGTGTTGCGGCTGTTGTCGTCAAAACGGCAAATAACATCGTATGATTTACTGCCGACAAAAATCTGCGAGATAGCTTTCCCGCCGATAGCCAGCTCGATGAGGTCGGCTACGTCGGCAACATTCAAGCCATATTGCGCTATGCGGTCGCGGTTGGCGATAATCTGTAATTGCGGCAGAGGCGGTTCCTGGTCTATCGCGACGTCCACCGCGCCGGGTATCTCCTTTATGACGCCCTCGACTTCTTCCGCAATGCGTCTCGTCTCGTTAATGTCCTCGCCATATATCTTGATAGCCAAATCGCTGTGTGCACCGGCTATCTGGTCCATCACCATGTCGATGATGGGTTGTGAGAAACTGACGGTAAATCCGGGCAGCTTCTGCAAAGCGGCATTCATGTCCTCTATCAGCTCGGTTTTCGTTTTCCCGCTTTCCCACGTTTCGTAAGGTTTCAGCCCCACGCCGCATTCAATATGAGACAGAGAGAACGCTTCGGCACCCTCGTCATCACGCCCCACCTGGGTCATGATATACGATACTTCGGGGAACTTCCGTATTTCTTCGCGCAGTTCCTTGCCCATCTGTTTGGACTTTTCGATAGAGATGCCCGGAGGAAGTTGTACTTGTATCCAGATGGCGCCCTCGTCCAGTGGTGGCAGGAAATCTTTTCCTACTGTCCAGCTCAGTCCGCCCGCCAGTACCAGTATCACAGCCAGAAAGACAAGCACGGCTTTGTGTTTATCCAGAATCTTCAATGTCTGGGCATGATACATAGCCGACAGCTTTTCGAGCCATTTGTTATGGTAAATTTTACGGGGCTTGCGATAGGCGACAAAGGCAAGTCCGGGGATGAGGAACAGGGCAACAGCCAGTGCACCCAGAAGCGCATAGCCCACAGTGTATGCCATCGGAGTAAATAACTTCTTCTCGATGTGCTCAAAGGCAAACAGGGGCAGATAGGCAGTGATGATAATCAAGGTCGAAAAGAAGATAGGGCGGGCTACCTCGGCGGTGCGGCGGAGAATAGAATCTTCCGCAAGCATTTCGCCCGGATGCCGTTCGCGCTTTTTCAAGATAGTTTCCATCATCACAATGGCACCGTCCACAATGATACCGAAGTCGATAGCTCCCAGTGAGAGCAGGTTGGCAGGGATATTGGTGACGTGCATCAGGATAAAAGCTATCAGCAGAGACAGCGGAATAGTGAGCGCAACCAGCAGGGCGCCACGCCAACTGCCTAAGAACAATATCAGCACCAGAACCACCAATATCATTCCTTCAAACAAAGTGTGCGAAACGGTGTGCAGCGTTGTGTTTACCAGGTCGGTACGGTCCATGAACGGATGTATCCGCGTACCTTTCGGAAGAATTTCGTTGTTCAGCTCGTCCACCGCCTGATGTACTTCTTCCAATACCAGCGAAGGGTTTTCACCCCGGAGCATCTGCACGATTCCTTCCACTCCATCAGAGTAGTTGCGTACGCCGTCGTCAAACCCGAGAACGCCTTTCCGCTCCAGGTTACCATATTTCAGCTTGCCGATGTCGTTGAGGTAAACAGGCACGCCGTTCTCGGTTTTTAGCACAATGCTTCCCAAGTCCTGCAAGTCCTTCACCAAGCCGATGCCGCGGATAACATAACTCAAATCACCCTGGCTCAGCATGCTGCCACCGGCATTGACATTATTCATTTCCACCTTCTCTGTCACGTCGGACAGGGAGATGTCGTATTCTTCCATCTTCCGAGGGCCGATTTCTATTTGGTATTGTGTCGTGATACCGCCGAAGTTGCTCACATCAGCCACTCCCGTCACCTGTTTCAGGCGGGGGATAATGACCCATTTATGCAAATCCGTCAACTCGCGCAGGTCAAGGCTGTCACTCTCTATCACATAACGGAAAATCTCTCCGGTAGGCGAGGTCAGCGGATTTAGCCCGGGCACTGCGTCGTAGGGCAATTCAACATCGACAAGACGTTCCTGAACGCGCTGTCGTGCCCAGTAATCGTCAATGCCATCATCAAAAACAAGCACCACGGTACTTAGCCCGAAAGTGTTCTTGCTGCGCATTACGTTCAAACCCGGCAGGCCGTTGACCGCCCGTTCTATGGGGATGGAAATCTGTTGCTCTATTTCTTCGGCTGCCAGACCCGGCACCTGCGTTACAATCTGAACCGTGGTATCGGCAATGTCGGGGTAAGCATCTATTGCCAATTGAGTCCACGAATAATAGCCCACTACAGCCACAAAGCAGAATAGGACGAACATCAGCCCTCGCCGGTGTATCGCCAGATGAATCAATTTTTTCATGGTCTTGTCAGCGTGCGTTGATTAAGTAAAAAGCACCTTCGGTCACTATCTCTTCGCCCGGTGTCAGCCCGGTGAGCACCACACTTCGCTCGCTATCGGCTGCCGAGGTGGTTATTTCCCGTTTCAGGTAACGGCCGTTGCCCAGTGCCGCCAGTACGTAAGTATGGTCTTCCTGCTGCAATATGGCGGAGGTCGGGAGCAGTATAACATTGGCTGCCGCATCCGTCAGCTTTACAGTTCCGTACATGCCGGGTTTCATTAGGCGGTCTTTATTGTCGCACTCTACCAGAACTTCAACGGCACGGGTGTCTTCGTTCAGCATTTCGCTGATGTGGTAAATGGTGCCGTCTATCATCTTTCCGGGCATCGATACCAGTTCTACCTGCACCTTTTCCAATGAGCGGACTAAAGGCATGTCTTTTTCCTTTACATTGGCTGCAACCCAGACCTTGTTCAGGTCGGCGATGATGGCGACGGGCTCGGCATCTTCTTTAATGTATTGCCCGATGACGATTTTATCTGCCACCACTTCTCCTGCAATGGGTGCGCGTACAATAAGCGGTTGTCCCAGCACCAATTCGGAAGGTGAAATCTGGAAAACCTTCAGGGCGGCAAGGGCATTTTCGTAATCTTTCTTTTTCAGCTCGTAGTTCACTTCGGCTTCATCCACTTCTTTTTCGGCACCTACCTTATTATTATAAAGGTCTTTTTCGCGTTGCAGGTTTTTGTGTGCCAACTCCATCTCCTGTTTTGCCTGGTAATAGGCTTTGCCGGTTTCAAAAAAAGACGGGGAACTGATTTTGAAGATGGGGCTGCCTTTCACCACTTTCTGTCCCAGGCGGACAAAAGACTGCGTTATTCTGCCTGCGAACGGGGAGGCTATTTCCGCATAGTTGGTCGGGATGGCTTTTACTACACCCGATGTGGTGAAAACGCTTTGGTGAGGGACTTCCTTAATAAGAGTCGTTTTTAGTCTTTGTGAAATGGGAGAGGCGGCAGGTACTATGATGGTGTCTCCCTGAACGTTGTATTGTGATTCGTCGTTGCCTGCTTTGTTGCCGTTACAGGAAAAGGCGACAATGCCGATGAGGCATAATAATCCGATATGTTTCATTCTTTTTATACTGTATATTGATAAATGATTGATGAGAGAATGTTACACAACTCTTTTGTGACATTCTTTTAGACACGGATTTTGCGGATTACATGGATTTTTAGTTATATAACAACAGTGAAATCCATGTAATCCGTGCCTGAATAAGTTCATTATAATGGCAAAATCCGGCTTTATATGAGGGCTCGGCTTATGCGCAGGCAGGGGGAGAGCGTAAGCGGCAGAAGCAGGGCGCTTTTGCCTGAACGGCAGTGATACAAAAATAGAAAATATATCGTAAAAAGAATAGCTGTAGCGCAATGGTCAGCAAAGGAGTCAGCTGCACAATGAAAGTGTTCAGCCACGAAATAGTTCCGACCTCCTCACCGCCATGCTCGTGGTGTGCACCCGGCAGGAAAGGGTGGGAGTGGGTGATGGTGTAATTGTGGATGATGTGTGTATGGACAAAGGAGGTGCTACCGGCATAGTAGTATATGAACAATACTACCAACGATAGTTTCAATATGGCTGAAATCCCCTTTTTCATGCTTGCATACAGATAGGTTCATCGTGTAAAATGGTGGGGCAAAGATAGTTGTTTTTTGTATGGCTACCTTCTTTATAACTCCTTTTTGTACAAAATATGCCTGTATAACGGATGATTTGCGTCTACCAGCGGATGATTAAACTCTTTTATCCGTGTCATCCCTATTTTCCGCATCACGTTTTCCGACCGTTTGTTGGGCAGCGAGGTAAAAGAGCAGACTTCCTGAAACTTTAATTCTGTCCGGGCATATTCCAAACAAGCAGAGGCCGCTTCGGTGGCATAACCTCTGCCCCAATATTCGGGGAGTAACCGCCAGCCAATCTCCACAGCCGGGGCAAAATCCATTTCGGGCGGGACATTGTGAAAGCCTACATAGCCGATAAAGCAATTCGATGCTTTCTCTTCCACGGTGTAAAGCCCAAACCCACAAGATGCAAACTCCTGTTGGATGCGTTGGTAGAAGGCTTCTGTCTCCTGCCGGGACAGAGGTTTGAGGAAATATTCCATGACCTTCCCGTCACTGTTGAGCCGTGCAAAAGCCGGAATGTCCGCTTCGGTCCAGTCACGGAGAATCAGGTGTTCTGTTTCAATGTATTGCTTCATCGTCTTTTTATATAAATCGTCAGCCTGCAAAATTAATAAATTTCCGGGTATAAGGGCAATGCATCATGCATTTAAGGCAAATGGTGCATTTATGAATGTCGACGATATCTTCTCTTGAACAACCCTTTTCCCAGGTAGTGCCCCGCAGGGCGTTGGTGGGGCAAACGTTGACACACTTCCTGCAAGCTCCGCATTTGTTTTGTGCCGTCAGGGGTCGAGTGACGTGCAGCGGCGCATCCGTCAGGACAGTGCCCACACACAACCCCGACCCATATTCGGGCGTCACCAGGAGGTTGCTTTTTCCTATCCAGCCTACGCCCGCCAGTACGGCAATCGTTTTATGTGGCAGGGGTGTTTCAGACCGTGCCGCATCCCAGGCATCGGTCGCTATCAGGTTCGTATCCGACTGTGAATAAGCCTGGTAGCCTTCTGAAACCAATAAGGTTGCTATTTGGTCGGCTGCCTCTCCCGCTTTCATTTCTGTGAGATGAAATTCGTCACTCTCTACTTTATTTTGGGCTATTATCGTTTGTACATAATCGGGAGTCTCCAGCACTTTACTCATGTAAGGACGGGTCAGGGCAATACCAAAGAATATAGCGTTCGGCAAACTCCGGTTTTGCTTCACAGGCAGGTCTCTGACGTCGATAAAACGTATGAGACTTGCTCCATGAGCTGTTAAGGCGGTTGTTATTGTATCTTCTAATTGTGTCATCTGTTTAATGAATGTCTTTCGGGCTATTTGTAATCCCGTTGCAAAGATAGCTGCTATGGAGCTTGGATGATTGAAAATTAAGCCATACTTTTGTCCCAAAGCGACAAGTTTATGTTTGTAACAGCAGGTTTAATAAATATGCTCCTGAAACATTTCAGGACTACACAGGCGGAAATATCAGAAATCCTGACCAGTCTTAATTACGACTATGATGTTTTGCAAAACCCGACAGTCAGGGTGGATGCAAACATCCTGGGGCGGTATCTGGAATATATTGTAGTAAAAACCGGTAACCCCCGGATCGGGTTGGAGACAGGCTTCCTGTTGCCTTTTGTCCTGACAGGCATCTTTTTCAATATCTATAACCGGAGCAAGACTGTGAGGGACATCTTTTTTAAGAATGAAGAACCCTTCGACCCTGCCTTGAATGATCTATATACCTACGAAGTAAAGGAAGAAGGCAGCGATTTCTCTCTCAAACTCTCGTTAAACCCACATTTCAGAGAACTGTATCCGGTAGCTTCGAGGCAATGGCTCGAGATGCAATGGGGCTTTTTCCTTCAGTATGCCTATAGCTTTACAGGCAGGTTTTTGCATCCCCGGCAGGCATTTTCCGTCTATGATAAAGAAGGCGAAAAAGACAAACTGGAAGAGTATCTGGGGTGTCCTGTGACGTTTAATCACGATACGCTTTGCTTTGTCTTTAACAAAACGGTTCTTGATTTGCCCATAGTCACGGGCAGTAAAGAGATGCTTGCCCTGTTTGAGGATTATATGCGTGAGATACAAATGCATGAAACCGGTCAGGAAGGACGTCTGACCGGGGCGGTGCGCCGTTTTCTCCTGCATAGTCTTTTGTCTTCCGATTTGTCTCTGAGGCATGTAGCGGAAAAGTTCAATATGAGTGAGCGAAACATGCAGAGGAAGCTGAAAGCGGAAGGAACTTCCTATCAAAAGATTTTGGATGATTTGCGTATAGAGCTCTCTCTTAAATATTTAAAAGAGAGGACTCCACTGCCCGAAATTGGCTTTCTGCTTGGCTTTGAAAGCCAGAGTGCTTTCAATAAGTTCTTTAAAAAGCATTTTGGAATGCAACCGTCCGCTTATAAAAAAGAGTCTTGACCTAACGATTGACTTACAATGATTTCCGGTAGATAATCTTTTTGTTAGGAACATCATATATTTCTGTGATAGGGCTATCCGCTAAATTGTGTTGTTTGGCGTACTTCTCCAATGCAGGATACACTTTAAGCATGCCTATCAATGCGGACAAACCACCTTTGTAGGGAAATTCGGTAACAAGCACTGTGCACACGGGAAGCGTTTTTGTTTTGTACTTACACGCAATCGTCGCTATTTGCGCCGTGTCTTTGGGTTCTATCACACATCCCACTTCCGAACGCATCAGGTAACCGATAGCCGATTTATCCGTTTTGGCCCTTTCCTTCACCTTCTTGGGGTTATCATAAAAAATGCCGATTCCTTTGTATGTTTCAATCTTGAGTTCGTTCAGCAGATAGTGGTAAACTTCGTCTGTGACGGCGGGAGTTTGCTTGTAATCTCCCGATACGTCTTTGTAAACCATTGTTTCGCCACCCAGTGTTTCTGTTCTGAATTCTACCTTTTTGCATCCGCCAAAGTAGATGTACACTCCCAGGACTGCAATTACTAATATTCCAATGATGATATATGCCATCTTTCTGTATCTCATTTTTTTTGTGAATAAATTGATTCGCTTTATGTCGCGAAGATAAGCAAATGATGCGGCTTATTCGTTGTATAAAAACGACATTTATGCCTGATGGCGTTTCACATTATTATCTATGATAATATCGGAACCAGATAAATCAGGACAAGAAGCAACAGGATGCCGCCGAGCACCAGTGAGCCGTTGGGGAATATAAGTTCTAAAATCAGCCTGACAGCAAAGAAGATGGAAAGCGACAACAGGAGCAATCTGCCGCTCCGTGACTTGGTGATTTCTGCCCGGCAGATAATTAAGATGAATCCCATCAGTAATAAAAAGCAAATGGTGCAGATGGCCATCATTTGCACTATACTGTTGTTGTCCTGGCTTAGTTTGGGCAGTTCGTTGCTCCAATCGTACAAGTACCAGAAACACATGTGGAAAACTCCGAGGATTATAAGTAAAATGCCACCAGTGGCAATGATTATTTTATTTAGTTTCATTGTTGTGTTATTTGAGTTACAAATTCTTTGATAGCTTCTTGTCTCAGGTTTGAAACCGAAGAGTGTGTTTTGGTAATTCTTTTAGTGATAAACCTTTCTATAAAATTCATCTTCTCAAATAAGAATTCACCACCCAAAATCGCTTCGGTGATGGCAACTTGATGCAGATACTTAGGAAATGCGTTGGCTATTTCCTCTTTTTCCTGTTCCCGGTTCATGCAACAGATGAATAAACCAATCACTTTCTTTTCCAACAGAATCCGGTTCTTGTTGCAGAATTGAGTCATTACCTTTCCCGGACTACCCGCGTAGATGGAAGTTCCGAGTATCACCTTGCTGTAAACCCGGATGTCCGGGTTACGATGCTTTTTCAAAGATATATAGGTAAGTTCGTCGTCTAAATTGTCTCCTATGAGATGGGCGACTTTCTCTGTAGTTCCATGTTTTGAATAATAAATGATTGCTGTTTTCATACTGGGTGTATTTTTGTGGCAAAGATAGATATTATAAATCGGGGGCAGTTTGAATATCATGCCATCCTTTTGTCCAATGGCGTCAGAATGTTGGCAATGAATATTATATCAAGATAAGATAAATCCTTTTTCTTTCTGCTTTTGGGGCTAATCTCATGGCTAAACTACATATGATAGTGAAGGTATGGCACTAAGGGTATAAGGGGTAGTAGGTTTGTGATAGGACTAATCAATGATTAAAAGGCTTTTAATATGCAATTAAAAGGCTTATAATGCTATATTAAAAGCCTTTTAAGTTGGGAATGGTTCTATCCTGTTGTGGGGACACCTACGGCATGTACTGTGTTCGGTCTGGTGCGTAATTGGGATTAAGTCAAAATAGTGAGTAGTTGTTCTGATTTCCTGTTGAACTGTAATAGTATAGTAATACAAAAAAAGCTATCCGTGATGGATAGCTTTTTTCTTTTCTGTGATCCAGCTGGGGCTCGAACCCAGGACCCCAACATTAAAAGTGTTGTGCTCTACCTGCTGAGCTACTGAATCAATCCTTATTGCAAATCAGTTATTTCCTGATTGCGGGTGCAAAGGTAGTCACTTTTTTTATATCTGCAAGTAAATGGTAGTAAAAAGTAATATTTATTTTTCTTCGGTTTGGCTTGCCTGCTGATTATCAGGGATTTCGTTAGCTTCTTTTTTTATCTCTTCTTTATTGATAATGAAACGCTGATAGTAAGACAACATAAGGGTGGTCAGAGGAAGCGCAATAATCATTCCTAACATACCTAGTAAAGATCCCCATATAGAAAGGGACAAAAGAATAATGGCCGGATTCAATCCGGTGATTTTTCCCATGATTTTAGGGACAAGGAAGGCGTCTTGTATGATTTGTACCACTATGAAAACGGCTAATGCACAGGCTATGATTATCCAGAAATTCTGACCGGTATCGGCAGCTTTCAGTATGGCAAGTATAATGGTGGGGACCAAGCCAATGATTTGCAGGTAAGGAACCATGTTTAGCGCGCCAATGAAAAGTCCCAGGACAATAGCCATAGGGAAGTCAATTATGAGAAAGCCAATGCTGAAAAGTATTCCTACGCAAAATGCGACAAGAGCTTGTCCACGGAAATATTTATTCATGCCGTTTTGCACATCTTTTACCAGATTGGAAGCAAAATAGCGGTATTTGCCGGGTAGCAGATGTAGCCACCCTTCGGCTATCGCTTCATAGTCTAACAGGATGAAAACTACATACAGCAGAATGATAAAAGAAGCAAATATGCTGAATAGGATGTTGAGAGATTCTGCTAAAAGAGACCACAGTTTGGGCACGGTCTCTTTGATGGTGTTCAGTATGTTTTCTTCACTCATTACCTTGTTTAACGACTGTAGGTCAACGTTGTTATGAATAAATTCCGTCAATCTTTGAGGCACTGTGCCACTGCTGTAAGCCCCATTCGTGAGGTAGTCTGCCAGCAGGGCGTTGACCTTGCCAAACTCCTCGATGGCAGGGGGAACAACGAGGTAGAAGAGTCCGATGCCAACGAGTGTAATGGAAAATAAAGCACAGAAGATAGATATAATCCGGCTTTTGAGCTTTAATTTATATTGGAAGAATTTTACTAACGGATAAATCATGTATGCGATGATCCAGGCAATAAAGAAAGGGAGCAGCACATTGCTTAACCTTTGGATGAGCATCAGCACTCCTACAATCAGTACGCAGCAGATAAAGCCGCGAATAAAGCTATCGAAAGTAATTTTCTTCTTTTCCATAATATCAGGGGAGTTTATCTTCTATCAAGGCACGCTGGTAACATTCCCGGCAGAGGGGTTCGTATTCTGCTGTCTCACCGAGTAATACCTGTTTGTCGTTCTTTACGGTGCGGTGTGAAAACGAAGCCAGCTCACCACATTTCACGCAAATGGCATGTACTTTAGATACTTCGTCGGCGATGGCACACAAACTGGGCATTGGGCCAAAAGGAACACCTTTAAAATCCATATCCAATCCGGCAATGATGACACGCACACCATTATTGGCTAACTGATTGCATACATCTACCAGCCCTTCATCAAAGAACTGCGCTTCGTCTATGCCTACGACATCTATTTCGGAAGTGAAAAGCAGGATGCTGGCAGAAGAATCAATGGGAGTGGAAGCAATGGTATGGCTGTCGTGCGAAACAACATCCTCTTCCGAATAGCGGGTGTCGATGGCCGGTTTGAATATCTCTACCCGTTGGCGGGCGAATTTAGCCCGTTTCATACGGCGTATCAGTTCTTCGGTCTTGCCTGAGAACATGGAGCCGCAGATAACCTCGATTCTTCCTCTTCTTCGTGTCTCCTGTATATGATCTTCTGAAAATAATACCATGATAAATGTGCGTTATATTGAGTCGCAAAATTAATAGTTTTATTGGCTTCTAAGTGTTTTTTCATTATTTATTTCTACATTTGCGGAGTCATTAAAAACGGAAATCAAAGTAGACTATGCAAGCATTGTTGAACGATATAGAATTGGATGTTCAGGAACTGAAGTGCCTTATAGAAGCAGTTTCAAACAGACCGGACGCTGCTCTGAAAAGTGTGGCAAAACGGAATATTCTGCAAATGCGTTCACGTTTGGATATGCTTTTGCAGCAATTGGATGAGTTATCATCACCTGCTGCTTGCCGGCCGGAAGTGATTGTTGAACCTGTGCCGGAGCCTGTAGGGGAACCGGCAGAAACAGAAATGTCAGCTCCTTTGGAGGAAAAACTTATTCAAAGCGAACAAGAGGCAAAAGCGGTTTCTGCCACTATCTTGGCAGATAGAATAAGACCTGCCGGTGATTTGCGGAGTTCTATAAGCTTGAACGACTCTTTTCGCTTTTCCCGTGAACTGTTTGGCAATGATACAGAGCTGATGAACCGTGCATTGCAACAGATTGGTGAGATGAATTCGTTAGATATGGCATTGGCTTTTGTAGCTTCAAAAGTGAAAGTGGATGAAGAGAACGAAGCGATGACGGATTTTGTGGAGCTACTCAAGAAATATTTTAATTAATCGGATAGCAGGATGGGAAAATTGTATGTAGTGCCGACTCCGGTAGGAAATCTGGAAGACATGACTTTCAGGGCAATAAAGGTTTTGAAAGAAGCAGACCTGATTCTGGCAGAAGATACGCGTACATCAGGAATCTTGTTGAAACATTTTGAGATAAAGAATGCAATGCAATCCCACCACAAATTTAATGAACATAAAACGGTGGAGAGTGTTGTTAATAGAATGAAAGCAGGCGAAACGGTTGCTCTCATTTCGGATGCCGGCACACCGGGAATCTCCGATCCGGGTTTTCTTGTGGTGCGCGAATGTGTGCGCAATGGCATCGAGGTGCAGTGCTTGCCCGGCGCAACGGCATTTGTCCCGGCGCTGGTTTCTTCCGGTTTGCCTAATGAAAAGTTCTGTTTTGAAGGTTTTCTGCCTCAAAAGAAAGGCAGGCAGACAAAATTAAAGTCTTTAGTGGAAGAGCATCGGACGATGGTGTTTTATGAATCACCCCACCGTTTGCTAAAGACCTTGACCCAGTTTGCCGAGTATTTCGGAGCGGAACGTCAGGTTTCTGTATCGCGTGAGATATCTAAGATACATGAGGAAACTGTCCGGGGGACTTTGACAGAATTGATAGAACACTTTACCGCTACCGAACCTCGGGGCGAGATAGTGATTGTTTTAGCTGGAATAGACAATTAAAATAACTTCATTTAAAAACGTAAAATGTAGACGTATGAAAAAGTTAGCAATTTTATTTGTGAGCGTAGCCATATTGGCTTCGTGTGATGGTTCAAAAGGTGGAGGCAAAGACCTGAGAGCTCAAAATGATTCTCTTTTGACGGAATTGACTCAGCGCAATGCAGAGTTGGACGATATGATGGGCACCTTCAATGAAATTCAGGAAGGTTTCCGCCAGATAAATGCTGCTGAAAGTCGTGTTGATTTGCAGCGTGGCACTATCTCGGAAAATGCGGCAACTGCAAAACAGCAAATCGCATCTGATATTGAATTTATCACTAAACAGATGGCTGAAAACAAAGAACAGATTGCAAAACTTCAGGCTATGCTGAAAAGTAGCAAGACTAATTCTGCACAGTTGAAGAAGGCTGTTGAGTCGTTGACTCAGGAGTTGGTGGCCAAAACTCAGCGAATCGAAGAATTACAGACGGAATTAGCTTCTAAGAATATTCGTATCCAGGAGTTGGACGAAGCTGTTAGCGGATTGTCTGCCGATAAAGAGGCGCTGACTGCCGAAAACGAAGCAAAAGCAAAAACGGTTGCATCGCAGGATAAAGACCTTAACAGTGCCTGGTTTGTTTTCGGAACAAAATCGGAACTCAAATCTCAAAAGATTCTTGAAAAGGGTGATGTCTTAAAGAGTGCCGACTTTAATAAGGATTACTTTACTCAGATTGACATCCGTACTACAAAGGAAATCAAACTTTATTCTAAACGTGCAGATTTGCTTACTACTCATCCTTCAGGTTCCTATGAATTAGTAAAGGATGATAAGGGACAACTGATTCTGAAAATCACTAATCCCAAAGAGTTCTGGAGTGTATCAAAATATCTGGTTATTCAGGTAAAATAATACATTAACTAAGGTATAAGTGAAAGCCAATGTGCCGGTTGAATATTAGCACATTGGCTTTTTTCATGTGATTATAATATGAGATATAAGAATCTTTTTTTTGATTTAGACGATACATTGTGGGCATTTTCAAGGAATGCGCGCGACACTTTTGAAGAAGTATATCACAAACACGAACTAAACCGATATTTTGATTCGTTCAATCAATTCTATACCATTTATCAGAAACGTAATGCGGAGTTATGGGTGGAATATGGCGACGGGCAAATCACGAAAGAGGAACTTAATTGCCAACGGTTCTTTTTTCCGTTCCAATCGGTAGGAGTGAGTGACGAAAGTTTGGCAAAGTGTTTTTCGGATGACTTCTTTGCTGCTATTCCCACAAAAAGCGGGCTTATGCCTTATGCAAAGGATGTATTGGAATATCTGGCTCCTAAATACAATTTATATATTCTCTCTAACGGTTTTCGAGAACTCCAATCACGTAAGATGCGCTCGGCAGGTATCGATCACTATTTTAAGAAGATAGTGCTTTCCGAAGATTTGGGCGTGATGAAACCCTGGCCGGAAATCTTTCATTTTGCTCTTTCTGCCACCCAGTCGGAACTTAGAGAATCATTAATGATTGGTGACAGTTGGGATGCCGATATAGTGGGGGCTAATGGCGTTGGCATGCATCAGGCGTTTTATAATGTTGCGGGGCGCACAGAGTTTGCGTTTCGTCCTACCTATGTAGTAAATGATTTGAAAGAGTTGAAGGAAATTTTATAGCAGTTCCGTAGATTAATTGTACATTTGCGTATATAAAGTACGTAAAGAATATATCTATGGAAACTCTATTGCCTTTTGCCCTGCTTTGTTTCACTTCCTTTTTCACGTTAACCAATCCTCTTGGTACCATGCCGGTATTTCTGACCATGACTCATGGCATGAATGATAAAGAGCGGCAAAGCATTGTGCGTCGTGCTACCATTGTTTCGTTTCTTACTTTGATGGTCTTTGTTTTTGCCGGGCAGTTCTTATTTATGTTCTTCGGGATTTCTACCAATGGTTTTCGTATAGCGGGTGGTGTGATTATCTTTAAGATTGGTTTTGATATGTTGCAGGCACGCTATACTCCGATGAAGTTGAATAATGAAGAAATCAAAACGTATGCTGATGATATCTCAATCACTCCGTTAGGCATTCCCATGTTATGCGGACCCGGTGCCATTGCTAATGCCATTGTACTTATGCAGGATGCACATTCTATAGAAATGAAGGGGGTATTGATTGGAACTATTGCCCTGATTTATTTCATAACTTTTCTGATACTTCGGGCTTCAACACGTTTGGTGAAAGTACTTGGAGAAACAGGCAATAATGTTATGATGCGTTTGATGGGACTTATCCTGATGGTGATTGCCGTAGAATGTTTTGTTAGTGGATTGCGCCCTATATTAGTGGGTATTATAAAGGAAGGGGTTATTTGAAAATCGCTTTGATTGAATATATTGTTATTAATGTCAAGGTTCTTTTTACTCTTTATTACATGTGTGATGGCGAATATATTGATTTTCAAAAGATTCTCTATCTTTCTGAATATTATTAAACAGAAAAAGCAAAAGAGTATTGCCGGATATAGACAAAAAAAGCCGCCTCTTAAAAAAGAGGCGGCTTTCATTTATTATGCTTCTGTAACAAGCGCTATGGCAAGTGTATAATTTCAGTATACTCTCCAAAACTACCTGCAGAAACTGTATGCTCTAATTTCAAAGTCATGACCCCAGTTGCCACATCCAGCTTGCCTTTTCCGGAAACAGATACAACACCATAACTAGAATCAGTCCAAGCCGCTTGTTTATCAACCGTTACTTTACTGTTCTGATCAACTTTAAGAATAATAGTGTTACCTTCTTCAAACAAATCGACTGCTTTATACCAAGTTGTTTGATCTGCTTTCAGAATCTCCACATCCCATGTTGCATACTCTTCGTCTTCTCCAGCCATAGAAGCAGATTCAATATATCCCTGTCCTAACGAACTATACGTATAATCTTTATCAATAACAATCTTTTTGGCTTGAGTCCCACCCAAAGCAGTCATATCTTCGGGCAATAAAAGGGTCACTGCATAGGAATTTCCTGAAATAATATTTCCTACTTGTATTGTTACAATAGTTCTATCTTTTCCAGCTTCAAAGTTAATGTTTTCCGGAGCAGTGAATAATCCTAATTTTGTAGTATCCTCCATTACTAAAGGTATAGCAGCAGCTTCTCTGTGTTGTGCTCTGATAACCTCTACATCAAAACTAGTAGTTCCACTCGACGGCAAAGAAACCGATTGGCTTCCAATGGTAAAAGTTACTCCCAAGTTGTCTGCATTGTATATAGAACCTTTATTATCCTTGTCACAAGATGTCACAAAGAGTGCAACAAGGGCAAACAGCCCAATTTTAATACTATTTTTATATTTCATAATGCTTTATGTCTTTGGTTATTGTTACTATTTATCTCCTATCGGATTTTGGTCCTTTGAGGCATCTAAGCTTGGATTTCCATCAAATTCAGTTTGTGGAATAGTCAATACCCACGCATAGCTTTCCGGATCTTGTGTATTTCTACCTTTAATCAGAGCACCTTCGGGCCATCCCATATCCAAAGTACGCGTAAATCCTTGTTTCAGACGACGAATGTCATAAATACGTCCAAATTCTCCCCACAGCTCTATGCGACGTTGAGTTATGATTTCTTCCAACAACGAACCTGTTTTGTCCGAAGTAAGTTTGCCTAATTGATTGCCGGTAAGTCCGGTAGCATCATAACCCTCTACACGATGTTTCATTACATTGTTCAAATGTAAACGTGCTGCCTTTTCATTGTTTAGACGACAAGCAGCTTCTGCTGCTGTAAGTTCCATTTCTTCAACACGCATAAAGATATAGTCACCTTCCCAAGTTGAGATATTAGAGAATTTGAACTTTTCTTGTTGATAGCCACCTTCCTCATTGTTTTTGTCCTTAGGATTCCACCATGCACGACGCGTGTCATCAGAATCCATTCCATCATACAGCGTCTTGCTAATTTGCTTACGTGCACTTGCACCATATTTACCTGCATCCGCATCCATATGAGCGAATAAACTGGCATACATACCTGACTGATCTTTCAGTATTTCTACGCCCCACATAACATTCTTAGCTTTTGAACTATTCAACCCTTTAAAGGCATCAACACCCAAAACCGCACATCCACTTGCTTCAATGGCACTCTCTGCTGCATCTAATGCTGTCTGCCACTCCTCCATAACCAAAGCTACACGTGCTTTAATCCCCAAAGCTACAGCTTCATTTATATGACTGACATGTTTACGTTTAGTACCTTTCAGCATATCGGCAGCCTTATTGATGTCACTGGTAATCTGTTCGTATGTTTTTTCTATCGTTGCACGCACATTCCCTTTAGTCGATATATCTGTGGGGGCGGTGTAAACAGGAACACCCGGTTCTAACTCATGCCCTCTGTAAGTACGAGCAAAGGTTTGAGCCAACATGAAATAAGAATAAGCGCGGACTGCGTATGCTTGTCCCAACACGTAATTCTTTTCGGCTTCTGTTCCTTCCATCGTATTTTCGGCTGCGATAATATAATTTACATTGGAAATCCATGTATAATATGCATTCCACATATCATAAGAGCGCCATGCTTTAGAAGTGTATCTTGATTTAACATTATACACACAATCATACCAAAACCATCCACTACCTGCACCGGACATGATGCAGTCTTCACCCATGACATCCGCCATCAGGTTATATGCAGTAATACCAAAACATTGGTGAGTATTGTCATCTGTTGATACACCAGCAGTGTACATAGCTCTATACACACCATTCAGAGGAATCAATGCATTAGTAGCAGTAGAAAACAGATCGTCACCTTGTACAGACGAAGAAGGAGAGGTTTCTAAAGCATCGTCGCTACAAGCAGCCACAGACAGTGCGGCTAAACTGACAAATATATATTTGAATATCTTTTTCATATTATGATACCTTAATTTTAGAAGTTAATTTCAAAACCTACAGAATAAGTTCTGTTCGGGGTATAAGAATATTCTGTTTCACCACTGAAGTTATACTGTGGGTCCATACCATCAAGATGCGAGAACAGAGCCAGATTATCAATAGAACCGAACAGACGAATAGATTCAAGACCAGCTTTACGTATCCAATTCTTTGGGAATGTATATCCAAGTGTGATATTCTTGATTGAGAAGTAAGATGCGTCAATCAAGAAACGATCTGTTCTGGTAACTTCACCGGCTATTTCTATACGTGGCACATCGGTAATATCACCCGGTTTCATCCAACGTCTCAAGGCATGTTTGTTCCAAGTATCTCCTCCATACATTGTGTTCATAGAACCTTCATACAGATAGTCGAAGACCTTACCGCCAACAGAGTAAGTGGTCAACACAGACAAATCGAATCCTTTGTAAGAGACATTTGTTCCGATACTTCCATACAAATCCGGTATACGACTTCCTAAATAATATTTACTATTGGCAGCCTTTGCATAATCACTGCTTACACGTTCGTTGGTCATATTGCCGTTCTCATCAGTATCATATACCCAATAGAGTTGAGCACCGGTTGCCGGATCAACTCCCGCTGCTTTAGATATATAGAATGTATTAATTGGCATTCCTTCTTTAGTACTGTAAATACCCTTAATAATCTCAGGAGAGTCTCCTGTAAGGCTCAATACTTTGTTCTTTACAGTTGACCCCATCCATGACAGACTCCACGTCCAGTCTTTCGTTCTGACAACCGTTCCTTTCAAATCGAGCTCAAAGCCACTATTGCGCATATCCCCTACATTAGCATTATAGCCGGAGAAACCTGTAGAAGTTGCCATCGGATATGACAACAACATATCTGTCGTCTTACGATTATAGTATTCAGCACTAATATTCAAACGGTTATCAAACAGACTTGCTTCTATTCCGACATTGAAGTTGCCACTCTTTTCCCAAGAAATCTTTCTATTTTCAAGAGAGCTAATAAGTCCTCCCACCTGATTAGCATTAGGATAATTTAAAGAATACAGACTTTGCCATACATAATAATCATTAACGTAATCATTGGCAGCTGCACTAAATTGTTGCAAATTATCATTTCCCTGTTGACCATAACTTACTTTCAAAGAAAGGTTATTGATCCAACTAATGTCCTTCATGAATTCTTCCTGAGACAAACGCCAGTTACCGCCAACACTCCAGAATGTACCCCAACGGTTATCCTTTTGAAAACGTGAGGAACCGTCTGTACGAACAGAAGCCGAGAAGTAATATTTATCATTGTAGTTATAATTAAAACGTCCCAACCAGGATTCAATGCGATAATTATCCGTATATGAGTCCGCTTCATACAAATTTGTTCCCGGGCGCAACTCTAAGATTCCTTCCATCAGATTAGTCTTTCCGGCAGAAAGGTATTCATGCTTATAGGCATAGAACTCATGTCCGCCCAAGATGTCTAAGTTATGTAAGCCGAAAGAACGATTCCACGTCAGCAATTGATTGAAGGTATACGACTGCGTACGTCTGTTATATTTCAGCAATAAACCACCGGAAGCAGCCTGATTACCATGTTGCATATTCATATAAGATTTCTGCAACTGATTGCGATAATCAAGACCGAAATTTAATGTCAGTTTCAGACCTTTAGCCCATTTAGCTTTCTCGGAATCAGATCCAAAGGTCATATAAGTACGCAGGCTGGCTACATCATTTTTATAGTCCGCAATATCATCGCGCAAACCACCTAATGGATTGAAGTCGCTATATTTTGGACGGTTATTGCCGTCTGCATCAGCATAATCAAGTTGTCTGTTGCCATTCTCATCTAATAAGTCTTGTCCATCTGCACCTTTTCTATACATCGGGTAGATTGGAGCCATGAATTGTGCTGAATACCAAACGTTAGAGTTTGACGAGCCGTCATAATCGCTAAAGTTTTGTACAGAGTTTGCCAAAGCGGTATTTACTCCGGTTTTAAACCAGTCGTTGAGTTCCGTACTAACATTGACACGTGCATTGTAACGCTGAAATCCTGTAGAAACCAAGATGCCGTCTTCGTTCAAGTAGCCCAGTGAGAACATGTATTTTGTCTTTGCAGTACCACCATTCACTGAGATTTGGTGTTCCTGACGGAAAGCATTATCCTT
>JARCFY010000285.1:0-36165 GCA_029233225.1 Lepidodactylus listeri | reverse complement strand
AAACTTCCTGCACGGCATCCCTTACTATCATATCTCCGAGTTCTTCCGCATGTCGGGTAACATTGACGGAAACGGCAAGTTATATGTGATGTTTGCTGATTGTTCCAAAGACTGGGATGCAATAGACACCATGCAGCGGGCGGCCGGCGGAACCATTAACCAGTTGGGTATTTGGACGGAACAGCCGCAGTGGAAACTCAACGGTGCCGAAGACAAGTATAACCTGAACCTTGTGAAATCAGTCAATGACAAGGCAGTTGCTTTGGCAGAACAGAACCAGCCACTTTCCGTCATCCTGTCAGCCAACTGTTCCAATACGGGTGCCGACACTGCTGATGGCAAAAAAGTGGATTTGAATAAAATTCCGACAGCCGTCCTGTGAGTCCAGCCGTACATCGGTTCTATTCGGACAGGCACGTTCGGAGTTGGTATCCACCATGCAGAAATGCAATGTAAACTGCACGCCGGTAGGATGTATCGGTGCCCTGTTGGGATGTCTGGCACGTGCCAATGTTCAGGAGTCAATTGCCTGGGGTAAAGCAGTTCAACCTGTTCAGCGATGACTTCCAGTCCATTGAATTAGGGTTTGGAGACATCAACCAAACAGCACAGGAAGAATTCATCAGTACCAACCTGTACGAGTCATTGTCTCCGACACTATTGGACGACATGGACGAAAAAGGCTATATCTTCCCGATAAAGTATGCCGGCTTGGAGAACGGAATCTATTTTTCTAAAGACCAGACCTTGTTCAACAGGGGATTACCGCACAATAGCGCGTAACCGTACTATCAACAAGTCTCGCCGTGCTGTCCGTGCCGCTTTGCTGCCCTATGTGAAAAGTCCACTTTATGGTTAATCCGGCTACCGGCTTTCTTGCACCGTCCAAGATTACTGCTTTTAAGACATTGATTTCAGACGTACTTGCCAAGATGCAGACGGCACAGGAGATTTCCGGCTATGCGGTGACGATTGATGGCAACCAGAACGTACTGCTGAATGATACCCTGAAAATCGGATATGTCTTAGTACCCGTGGGTGTAAGTACCCAAATATATGTCGAAGAAGGATTATCTCTTACTGCAAAATAACCTAACCTGATAATACAATACTATGGCAATAATAAATAACGTAGCTTATAGCTGGAGCATGATTACGCTTGCTTCAACCGCTCTTGGCATCGACGAGGGCAGCACAACACTTGAAGGGGTGAGTGCATCAAGTGGAACAAGAAACGAAAAATAGAAAGTAACTACGGTATGGGTGGAAAGCCTGTATCACGCGGGTTCGGTAATCTCACTTATACCGCATCTGTCACGATGGATTATACTACCCAGCAAGCTTTAAGAAGCACTATATGGTTCTTTAATGGATATAGGAGAGTTCGATTTGATTATTTCCTTTGCCAACCCGATGGCAAGCGATGACTGGACCACAACGACTGTCACTTTGAAAGGTTGCATTTTCTCCGAGGATGCGATGGAAAGCCAACAGGACGATACAAATATCACGCATGAATTTGACTTGAACCCGTTCGATATTGTGGTGGGAAGTACAATTTGAAATATTATATTCAACAAAGAGGCCTATCCGAGAAAGACAAGCCTCTTTATTATTATATAAAATTAGGTATTACCACATTTGGTAAGATAATAAGCTCTTTTAGCAGCTATAATTCCATCTTCATGTTTGGGTGTTGGTTCCAAATCTTCTTTGTAATCAGTATATCGAATTATAGAGAAATCTTTAAAAAGAGATGCAATTTGATTTTGATCAAACTGATATTTCTTTATATTTCGTGTAATTTGTGAAAGTCCTGTTCGTGAAGAATTCTCAACAGAAAAAACTTTAAGGATAAGAGTTCCGTTACAGGATTGTGATAAATTACAGATATAATCTGCCCTACTACCAGGAAAAACTTCGTGAAAGCACATCCAGTCTATAATCAAATCATACTTAATTAGTGAATTATTAGCGGTTAGAAAATCTTGACATTCAAAATTGATATCACACTTGATCTCTGGTATTTGAGTAGTAAAAGCGCCTTCCAATCGCATGGATAAATTTTCATCCATTTCTTTCCTATGTATTTTTTTTAGATTTTTCTGCGCATCATTAATTGCATTTTTAGACAAATCAATACAGGTATCTTTACATCATCTCTATTTATACTAGCTTCATTTAAAATCCAATAGAATATTCTATAACCTCGTCCACAACCTATTTCCAATACGGAATGAATATTCAGCAAATTATCTGAATTTCCTTAATAAATAACACAAGTCACTTGCTGGTATCTTTTCCCAGTCAGTTATTTTTAGCATTATTATATCTTTGGTCCCACTGTTCTCTTACAAGTTCTCTAATCATAATTATTTTATATTAGATTAATCAATTCACTACTATTTCTTTCCAAATTATTGAGAATGCCTTCAATTGGTTTAGTGTCTCCAATAAATTTGATATACATGGTATCCGTAAACGGTCTTAAATTACCAACAAGTCCACAAATCCATCTTTCTTTACCATTTGATGATGTTATCTTAAACATGGCTAATTCCGGAAGAAGAACAGAATTAGAAAGCCCTGCATCCAAGAATAATAAATTAAATTCACTTTCTTCTATTACCTTATATAAAGCATTTTCTTTTTTAGAATGAAATTTATCAATGAAAAATGAAAGCATATTCGTATTAGGAGATATATTACTTTCTTTAAAATCTTCAGCTCTTCCTATTGGATAAAACTTAAATTTTTTAATATCAACGAAACTTGATGCTGCTGTATAAACTATATCCTCTTTTAGAGAAGTTAGTAAACAAGTTTTCAATATGGAGATTTTTAAAGTCATCATATTGAATTGGACTATCATATATTACTGTTACTGCATCTTTCTCCAAATCACCGATCAAAGGCAAAAATGAAAATTTTTCATTATGTAATTTATCATCGGTAATCAACACACATCTTTTGACAGCTATCGAGTCTTTTAAATCTTCCATTTTTCTAAAATATTCGTCTGAACCATTCCAAGTATGCCCGATAATTTCGTAATATGAATTATCACTTGACAACTCAGCTTGCGGCCAATTAAAAAATTCATTGGGAAGCATTGATGTTTACAAAGAAAAGGCTCAATTGTTCGCCCGGTTGTAACTTACTTTTGAGGATTTTGTGAAAATTGTAAATTATATCGGTATAAACTCTTGAAGTAGTGAATACTAAGTCTTTCCTTATAAGATTCGATTCTTCATGCAAATATTATTCTAAATATTTACTCCAAACATAACCTGATAATTCTTGATTAATTTTGAGATTTTTTGCAGACTCAACCACTTATTGTGATAAGCAGAAAATGCCTTAATTATTTTTTCTGCTACGACATAAGAAGCATCGCCTTCTAGACCTAAAGTTGCTTTTTCAATATCAATTGCACCTTTGGCTATTCTGGAAAGGATTTTTGCAGTTCCATTAATTCTTTTGTAGGCTTCATTCATTTTCTCAAAATTATCTGCCATATTATTCTCTATAGTTTCCAGTTGCTTTTGATTTTGTTCCAAAACAATGCTTGCTTTTTCAATCCGCTCATAAGTTTCTTTATATGACTTTTCAAACTTGCCAATATAGAAAATTATAAATACAAGCATACTTCCAATAAGAGATGAACTAAAGTTGAAAAAAAACTTTCGATGGATAGCTGCTTCTCTGAGAATATTGTATTTCCAATAATAATAAGAATTGAAATAATTAGAGGAATATAATTCTCTTTGAAGAAGTTATATCCTTCATCTTCTTTTGTGTTATTTTTTGTTGTTTTCATGTGTTTAAGGTCGTTTTAAGTTGCACTAAAATACTTATTTATTTGAAAAAGAGTTACATGATTTGTAGGAAATAACATCCCGTTTAAATATATTTAACAATATAAACATTATTTATTCAACATAATTTCAAATAAATAGAGTTTGTATTCTTTTTAACGAAATAATTGATATGACACAGATGTTAGATTTGAGCCAACAGAAAGAAATTCGAGAAGTAATAATTGAAAATATAATAATGTGATTTTATCTTATTTCCTTTTAGAGAATGTATACTTTTCATTATTCAAATGCTTGTTTAATACATTGACACGATATTTATGAAAAACACTTTTTTCTTTTAGGTATAAATATCGTTAATATGTATCACAATTTCTATAAATATTACTATCTTTAAAAAATAAAATAATTGAATATGAAGATAGTTGAAGAAAAGAAGTTATGCCCTGCTTGTGGAAAAAAGAAATATTATAATAAGTATAGGAAAGTATATGAATGTAGAAATCCTGACTGTTCTTTGCTTAGAGCGGCTGTAAATACATCTAAATACATTTCAATATCTAATGTAGTAGGTGCGGATTCCATGGCAGGAGTCAATTGTGTAGGTAAATGTAATTCTACAACGCCTACAGCAGCAAAAGCTATTATCAAAAAAGCATTTAAGCAAATAATGAAGGTGAAATGAAAGATGAAGATAACGTGTTTAAATATTCCAATTTAGCTTCTGGCATAGGAAGACAAATTGTTTTTGCTTTTATTATTGTTGCTTGGGGGAGCGTGTATAGCTCAGATAGTAAAGAATTAAAATTCGATGTATTGCCAATAGTTGCTATTGTTGTTTCTATGATATATTTAGGAATCGATTTATGCCAATATTTTTTCACGACTATTCATCTTAGAAGGATTAATTTAGATTGTGTTTTTGGATTAGATTATGCCAAGAATGAAGAAGAAAAAGAAGATATTGAAAAACAAAGTCATTTGGATTTATTGAAAGTTGAAAAAAAATCTTTCAAATTTTTCTTTTTAAAATTTATAATACTGGGTATTAATCTACTTGTACTAATTTTCTATTTTATGGGGCAGTTATTGTAAAAGTATTTATTTTATTTCAATAAAAGCCATTCGGATTTGTCGTATATTGTTTAGATAGGTATTCGCTTATAAACGCCCATTTCTTACCGGAACCCTGAGCAGCTACTTTCAAGACTCCGGTACCATATTTCTTATGTACTTTACCCAATACCTCTAATGCTTTATCCTGTCCCGTTCATCGAATAAATTAAGCTGCACACTATTTTGTGGAACAATATCCATTACAATAATTCCGGTTTTCTTATATACATACCCTTCTTTATATATATTCTTTTTAGCGTCAGTCTTGCGAAATGAATCAATTCCGTTACATCGTTAGTAGGTGTAGGAAAAGCAACTATCTGACTTTGAAAATGCAGGGGTAAATCTTCCCTAAAGCGTTATTTCACCTTCCTCAAAGTATAATTTCCTATACGTTAAGGTACTTAACCTTAATACTATGGAACTTAACCTTATCCGTAACACCGATTGCCTTTCCGGACTAAAAGCCTTACCAAGCGAATGCGTAGATTGCTGTGTCACTTCACCGCCTTACTTCCACATGCGGGATTATGGCATGGACGGGCAAATCGGATTGGAAGATACCCCCGAGCAATACGTAGAACGTCTTACCGGGATATTCCGCGAGGTCCGCAGGGTGCTGAAAAAAGAAGGAACAGTGTGGCTGAACCTCGGAGATTGTTACAATGGCAGCGGTAAAGCCGGAACCAATCCTGAATACAAGAAGCGTCATACTTCTTTCGGTTCTGTTAGCAAGCCTGAAACCTTCGGCATCCCGGTAAAGATAGATAGGCTGAAAGCAAAAGACCTTATCGGCATCCCCTGGATGGTGGCCTTTGCCTTGCGTGCCGACGGATGGTATCTGAGGAGTGACATCATCTGGCAGAAAATGGGACCGATGCCCGAGTCGGTGAAAGACCGTTGCACCAAGTCGCATGAACATATCTTCCTTTTGAGCAAGTCTCCGAAGTATTTCTACGACTATAAAGCCATCTCCGAGAAATCCGTCTGGGCGGAAAAGGACAAGCGCTTCATCAACGGTCCCTCGCAGAGTGAGCGTATGATTGGCAGCCAATACCAGTGCAAGCGCAGCGGTGTATTCAGTGCCGACGGTCTGCGTAACAAAAGAGATGTCTGGAGCGTGAAACCCGCCCATTTCAAAGGCGCCCACTTCGCCACCTTTCCGCCTGCGCTTATCACGGACTGCATCAAAGCCGGATGTCCCGCCGGCGGTATTGTTCTCGATCCGTTCATGGGTGCCGGAACAACCGCTGTTGTCGCCCGCAGCTTAGGACGCAACTATCTTGGATTTGAATTAAATCCCGACTACGTGGAGTTGGCAAATGAAAGAATCCGGAAAGAAACAGCGGTCTGATTCAACCGATTTCATCCCCGTTACCCTATACTTGGAAAACAACATTAAAACGAATATTCGCTCATGGAAGAAAAATCACTCACACTCGAACAGGAAACCGAAATCAGGGAAAAAGCCCAGAGGCTCAAAGAGGAAAAGAAACTGAGAAAAATTTATCCGATGGTTGTCTTCGGTGAAACCTCCGATGACGAAAAAGAGATATACGTAGCTTATATGTCAGAGCCTACTTTCCCCCAGTTCAGCAAGTTCATGGCTGCGTCGAAGAAAGATGAAGTGATGGCGATGAAAACACTTGCCAAAGACTGTTTTGTGGACGGCGACAAAGAGCTCGTGGACAATGAAAGCCTGTTCCTCTTCGGTCTGATGGGACAACTCTCCGATATTATCACCACCCGTCAAAGCGTGCTGGTAAATTTATAAGCCGCTGGGAAGTACATGACGGGCAGAGGATACGGCAAAGACTGATATATGTCCGGCATTACTTTCCCGGCGTTGACATAAACCAAATAGACGATGAAGAATTCGCCATGCTCTCGGAAGAAGCACTCTGGCTCCACCAACAGATGATGATAACCAAGGCCACTCATTCCGTGCTCTCTACCTGAACCATTGTTTCATCACTTCATATAACTTTTACTTTTTGTCTTTTACTGTTTTTGTTTTTTAATTGTGTCCATTTTTCCCCTGTCCGCTATGCGGCAGGGGTTTTTCATTTTAATCGAGTTTCCTGTTTCCTGCCTATTCCTATACAACCTAACCTTATACCCGTATCATGTCTCAAATAAAGGATTACCAAGTTAATTATGCCATCAATGTTACCGCAACCGAGGGTGTCCAGCAAGTCCAAAAGTTCGCTGCCGCAGTAAAGGAACTGAATGCTGCCAAGACCTCTTTCGAGCCGGCTGTCAAAAACATCAATGCAATGATGCAACAGATGGAGCAAACATTCCGTCCGAAAGGCCGTAAGCATGATTACAACTTCAAGTTCGACATTGACTCCAGGAAGGGTGAACAAAAACTGGAAAGGATAAAGGCACTGGTATCGGAAATCAAGGAAATAACCGGAGGCATCAACCTTGTTATTAATGCCGGGCAGAGGCTTGATACGAATGCGATACGTTCACAAACAAAGGCGCTTATCAGCAAGAAGGAACTGGAAGGGCAAAAGAAAGCCATACGTAAGAGTGCCGCTGATTCCATGAAAACGGTGCAGGAGAAACAGAAAGAGATTACCGGGGTAATTGTAAGATTAATTCTGCGCTCACCAGTGTGGAAACGGGCCGGGAAATCAATATAAAAACGGATGTGTCCAAAAGGAAACTGGAAGAGATACTCGCGCTTCTCAGGCAGATAAAGACGGCATCCCATATCAACCTTCCTTTCCGGATGGGAAAAGGGGGAACTCCCCATGCCGCAATCCCGGCATCGGTATTTCCGTCCGCTTCCATTCTGACCGATAAAGTATGGGAACGGCAGCAAAGGCAGTATAACCGGGCAAAAGAGTCCCGGATACTCCGGGAAATAGAAGCTGCACAGGAACAGGAATACCGGCAAAACATACAGAAGAAAAAGGATGCATTCAAGCGTCTGGAAGAGACGGAAGAGCAGAGGCGGAAAAGGTATGAATATTACGAACGGGCGAAAGTCGAGCAGATGTTACGTCGGGAACGCGAGGGAGAACGGCAACAAAAGCGCGAAGCTGCTGAGACTGCCCGTCGGAAACGGGAACAGGACCGTGAGCAAAAGCGTAATGCAGCCGATGCCGTGAGGAACGTTCAAAAACAGGCGGCTATGGGTGAAACGGCATACGGTAGCAAGCGCCGTGCGGCTATTAACCGTCTGCAATATTCCCGCCGCCCATCCATCCGCAACCTGCCGTTGGTAAACATGTTCAATGCTTACATGGCATACAGCTTTGTAAAATCCGAACTATCCTCTGCTGTTGATTACAGTAACATCATGGAGTCCGCACGTGGTATTCTCCGGGTTGCCGACACCGACCTTTCCACTTTTGAGGCACGTTTCCAGCAGATGTCCTACCATGTCCGTCAGATCGGTGTGGACACAAAGTTCACTGCCGTAGAAATCGCTTCCGCTGCGAAGTTCCTTGCCATGGCGGGTATGGATATTGCTACAATAAACGCTTCCATGCGACCGATTACCAACCTGGCACTTATCGGGGATAATGACGTAGGATTGATTGCTGACCTAACGACCAACATCATGTCAGGCTACAATATCCGTAGCAGCAGTATGGGGACGGTGGCAGACATCATCACATCTACCATATCCCGTGCCAACGTTAATGTGGTGGAAATGGCGGAAAGCTTCAAGATGGCGGCAGGTTATCTCAAAATTGCGGGAGTTGACTTCTCCGAGGCATCCGCAGCCATCGGTATCCTGGGAAATGCCGGAATGAAAGGTACGATGGCGGGAACTTCGCTACGTGCGATGGCTACCCGTTTTGCCAAACCCACCCGGCAAGCTGAAGCCACGTTGGACAGGCTTGGAGTGAAGTTCACCCATTTTATCGAGATAGCCGGAAAGAAAGTGGAAAAACTCCGTCCACTGGCAGAGATATTCAAAGACCTCCACGATGCCGGTGCGAGCATGGAAGACATGATAGCCATCTTCAGCAAGATTGGCGGTAACGCCGCCATGCAGTTCGTAGTGAATTATGACAAATTACGGACACTTACTACACAGAACCGCGCTTCACACGGGATTGCTGAAGAACTGGCACTTGCCAAACAGAATACGACGAAAGGGCTTTGGGCACAAGTCACCTCTACTCTGACAGAAAGCTTCATGCAGGCTTATGAGGTTGTGGAACCGGTTATCAAGAGCATATTGAGGGATTTTCTAACCAAGTTCAAAGCACCGGAATTTGCACGGGGCATAGTCTCTATCGGTCGTGCATTGTTGGATGTCTGTTCTTTACTGGCAAATATCAGTACCTGGATGGCAAGGAACTTCCACTGGATAGAGCCGATGCTGTTTACCGGATTTGTCGCCACCCGTATTTTCAAACTGGCAGGAGCCGTAACCAACCTGGGGGTAGCCATCGGATTCATAGGCAAACAGTCCGTTGCCTCTTCCACGCTCCAGCTGATTGCCTCCCTGACAGGTGGCGGTATGAATGTAAAAGCACTTTCATTTGCCAATAAACGTGCCATTGTATCGGTTATGCAAAAAGCAGGCATTACCGGTAAAGGGGTAATGATGCAGGCGCTTGTCTCCTCCGGCATGGCGGGAACAGGCAGACTGGCGGCACGTAGCGCCTTTACCTCTCTTTTTGCTAATCAGGTAGCTACCGGAACGGGTATTACCGGAGCAGCCGCATCGCTGTCTGCCATCGGAACGGGAGCGGTTGCCGCTACGGCAGGTATTGCCGCTTTAGTCGGTGCATTGGGTTGGGTGGCATACAAAACGTGGCAGATAAAGAAAGCAAAGGATGCGGTATTGGAAGAGGTCAATTCCAATGAAAAGTACCGTTACCCCTCTATCGATGCGCTTCATAAATCACTTCGCGACACTTATCTTCAGGCATTGCAAACCAAAGAAGCGGTGAATAATGTGACTGAAGGCAAGAGCCTGGAAGAAGAGTCCGGTCAAAAAATCGGAGCGGGTACGAAAGAATGGTGGGTTGCACTCCTGTCCGGCATGGCTGCCAGTCAGATGCATTCAGCCCCTACATACACCTATGATGATGCGTACCAGCAGAATACCCGTGATGCGATACGGGTAATTGCACGCAAGAGCGGACAACAACAGATAAACTCTGCGTATGCGGAACTGGGCAAGTACTCCGATGCCATAGAAGTAACAGGCTTTATCAAAAATATCAATGCGAATTACCGATACAATCCCAAGTTGCTGGATAAGAAACTTTATACGCTGCAAAATGGCAAAATCATCTACAACAGGGGAATGGATGAAATATCCGCAAGGGATGCCGCCCGTACACCCGATTTCGCCGGTTACCAGAACACGGCGGTTATTCGCGCTATCCGTGTAGGGGCGGAAAGTTATCTGGATGCTATCCGTTCACAGGGAGGAGCTATCAGAAGGCTCAGAGAAAGTGGATTCGATTTTACTGAATTGGCGAAAAAAGGGTTCTATCTGAAAGACGGGAAATGGGTACAGAAAGAAGCCGGAAAGAATGCGACCGATGAGGAACTTGGAACGTTGGCATCCGGTAAACAGTTGATAAGAGGACGACTTATTGATATGATGAGTGCACTACGCAGCAAATACGGTGGAAGCGAGCAAATTGCGGAAAATATTATTCGCAAAGCCGGCTTCGGCGAGTTTCTCTATGCCAACGAGCCCGGTTATAATGACAATCCTTTTGACGCTCCCCGTATCACTACCGATGGTGCCGACGACGGAATGGCAGGAGGCAATTATAGTGGCACGGGCAAACTTTCTTCCGCGGCTCCCAAACAGGTTATCGTACAAATCACTAATCTTTTGAGTGTGGACACCATCGACTTGATGAAATCTTCCGAAGGTCAACAGGCAGAAATTAAGAATTTGAAAGAACAATTGGCACAGGCGCTTATCGATGTGGTACATGATTTTGACGCGTCTTGGAACGCTTAATCAATAATACAATTACTAACTATGAGCAGATTAATCAATATTGGGGCAAGTACGATATTAAGCGGCGGGATAATAAGTAACGGCAGTGCGGAGAACTATGTAAGTGATGCAGCCCGCCGGGCACTGGGCATGGGACTGTCTCAATTTGAAGACGGGCAAGTCAAGTATTTCAGTAAAGACAAGCAAATACTAAAGCGGGCCATTATTCAGACAACCTCCCAGCTCGCCTACGGGATGTTACGCTCTTACCCCAGATACCTGAAATATTGGGAGCAGACAGAACGTGACAAGTATCTGAGAACCATGTCGCAATCCAGCATAGCTAATAAGATGGGGCAGTATTACCAGTTAATCAGCGAGCAGAAGGCTGTTGCTCGAAAAAAGAATTACAGTGACAGTATTGTCGGCAGAACCGTTGCCGACTACCTGGAACTGTCCATTGGCGAAGAAGGTATGTATTTCGATACCGCTACCGGCAAGATTGAGCCTAACTCCAAATATGGGCTGGTAACATTCGTGGACCTCCAGCCACAAATACAGGTAAGCAGCAAGAACAATGTACTGTTGACTACCGTGCAAGGGCGTGATTATTCCCGAAAGGAATTTATCTCCGGTGGCGATATGGAAATCAGTATCAATGGGAAGATTACCAGCAAATATCCGGATGTGTATCCGGAAGCTGAGGTCAGCAAGTTCCTCAAACTGATGCGGTACAAGGGGGTGATAGAGTGTGACAATACGGTTCTGCGTCAATTCAAGGTAGACAAACTGATTGTATTGAATTACTCGTTCCCCTTCAGCGATTGCAGAAACATCCAGCCCTATACGCTTTCCTGCGTGGCTGTTGAACCTTCCGAAGCAATTGAGTTGAAACTGGCATCCGAGGAAAAAGTGGATACTGCTATCAAGCATACGAACAAATGGATTAAGCTGGCGCAGTTCGGCACCAAGGTGGTGGACCCGTCATCTCTTTTACAACTGACAAAACTATGGCTTTAAGCACACTCGACGTACTCTGTTGCCGGATTACCATCGGCGATGCCGATCCGTCCCATCCGATGGTGATAAACAATCCGGTTGTCCTGACGGAAGTGGAGGAAATAGAAATTGTGGAAACCTATAAGAAACTGATAGGGACCGCCAAAGTAACGCTTCCCAAAGGCACGGTTTACCAAGTACCATCATCGGCAACGCCACCCTGGAAGGGAAAGACGCTTCCCGTATCACTACGGAAGTCATGGAAGAGGGTATCATCATTGAAAAGAAAAGCTCCCAGTCGGCGGTGGATAAGGATACGTTCCAAACAGGACAGCGTATCAATATCAAACTGGGGTATAACGGCATTCTCAAAAATATGTTCGACGGCTATATCACCGCTTATAATTCGGACAGCCGGTTTGAACTTCAATGCGAGAATATGGCGTATAAGTTAAAGCTGAAGCAGGCGCCAAAATTTGAAACGCCGCTTTCCACGAAGGTGAACGATGTATTGGGGGAAAAGTACAACCTTCTTAAAGATACCGGCTTTGAAATACATTCCCAGACGAAGCGCTTTGACATCAATATCGGAAAGGTGAAGATAACCGATAACTTCACCGTTGCCGATGTCCTGAATGACTGGAGCAAGTATAAGGTGTACTGCTTTTTGAAGTATGACGAGCACTCGCCCGATGCCATGCCGGGGATTGCCGTCGGACGTCCGTATTCTTCTTCCAAGGCGCAACCCTCTTCCCGGGAAGTGATGATGCCGTGCCCTATAAAATTTATTTCAATTACCATGTGGCACAAAGCGACTTGAAAGTGTTGAAGACAGAGCCGAAGTTCCTGGCTGTTACCGGCAAGGCATTGGGTGCCGATGAAAAGCTCTTCGAGGTGACAGTGAGACTGAATCCGGATTATGATGCTGCAAAAGCCGGAAGCAAAGAGTTTCAGACCATCAATGCCACCCAAATTTCCAAGAAAACGCATAAGATTACCGGGAACACGACTGCCGCAGGTGCGGGAACGAAAACGAAAGTCGATTTAAGCACCTATACGGTAGTACCCTATATGTCGCCGAACATGAAAATAGATTCGGATAAGTTAGTGGAGGAAACCACCGAATATTTCAAAAATTATAATCTGAACGGAATTACAGGAACTGTCACCCTTTTCGGTGATTTCGGACTTCCATCCGCTGTACAGGTTGAACTGATTGATGACCGCAATCCCAGTAAGAACGGTGTATATATCGTGGAAGAGGTAAGGACTACGTTCGGGACAAAAGGTTACAGGCAAATCTTAAATTACCTTATCGAATATGTTAGAAATACAAAAAACAGTTTACTCCTATTTCAGAAATAAGCCGTTATATTTTCAATACAACTAATTTACTATTTTTTACATGCCTTATATATTAGATATCCAGCACCACCCAATAAAACAGCCCCAGCTATAAATGGATTTGAAACTGCTGCAACTAGCATTCCTGATTTTGCCGTTCCTAACGCTGCAAATGTTCCTAATTTTGTTGCAACAGCAATTGTTGTAGCTTTTCCAGCGGCAAGTGTTATTGCACCTCCAACAGCTGCTCCAGCAGCAAACTGTTCATCATTTTGTCCTGTTAATTGTGCCATGATATTACAGTTTTTAATGGTTAGACAATAAAAAATCCTATATCGCAAATATAACTATTTTCTTTTAAGAAACAAATAATCGAATGATAATAATTGCCATCTTATGAAATTATTTTTTCATTTTTTATATTGTAAATATTTATAGATTAGAAACTACTATTATTTATCTGAAACATTATGGAGTCAAAGAATAGTCAGCAGACGATAGCGGAGGCCATTCGTAAAATCTCACTGGGACGGAGCATGGAACGCATTGATATGTCTCCCGGAGGGACAAGCGGCATCGGCACGGCACGTATGATTCACGGATATGTAGCCAAGGTACATGACAATCCGGACGATGAAGAATACGAAGAATATGCCGGGACAATAGACGTAGGCGAGTTTCCCGATGAGACAGCTTCTTCAGAGCCCATCCTGCATAAAGGAGTATTATTGGCAGGACTCAAGGATAATTCCGGCGGGTTCCTGATAATCCCTACGCTCTTTTCGGATGTGACTATTGTCACGGATGCAGCGACAAAGTACGCCTATGTGCTGAACTATTCCCATGCGAAGGTTATCCAGCTCAGTTCCCATACGGAAGCGGTTATCGGTGTTACTCAGACTGAGGAACTGGATACCGGGAGTAATGATTCCCCTGACTATGACGAACTGGAGAAGACAGGAAACGAAAGCTCTACCCGCTATACGGCGGAAAAGATAGTCACTACCGTAAAGAACAAAGACGGGAAGCAGGCTACGGAAATTGTAGAACCGGAACTAATCAGCAAAAAGGTAGATAAATCCGAGATAACACAAACCACCGATAAGATTCAGCAGAAAGTCGGAAGTACTACCGTCACTCTTGTCGACAAGAAAGTAACGCTCGGTGATGAAAATGCGACAGAGCCGCTGGTACTTGGCAACCAACTGGCGCAACTGATGCTGGAGTTTATCACCGAATGTTCCAAGATTACGACTCCCACGCTTATGGGCACCATGCCGGCTATCAATGTACCGAACTTTGCTTCACTTACTTCCAAGATACAGAATTTCCTCTCTAAAACCTCCTATACCCAATGATAGAACTTTTACCTGACATCGAATACTTAGACAAGGACAGTCTCTGCTACTCTATTTATTCCCGGTTATACCATAATTTTTTCTATGCACAGGATAGCGGTACGATAACGGAAGGTGATTCAACCTCCATCCGCTTACACAACACTGCATATAACTTTGCCAGTGCCATTGCTTCGGGAGTGAACGGTGAAGGCAGTGGGGAAAGCGGCGGCGTGTTGCTGGATTACCTGAAGAAAACAGGAGGCGACATGAGGGGGATGTTGCGTGCCGGTTACGGCTTCGAGGCAGGTATAGAGAACCGGCGAATTCTGCATGTGTATCAGTCAGAGGAAGATTCAGGCGTTGCCATAACCGGCAATTTGAAAATCGGCGGGAACAACTTCTTTTTAGGGGGCAGGCAAGTCCTGCGGTACGATGTCGGAGTGGATACCGTCCTACTGGAAAGTACGCATGTCGATTTTGGTAACTCCCGTCTTCATGGAGATGGAGAGCTTCTCATCGGGAATAAAGAAACGGGGGTATATATGACACCCGCATTGTTGCAGATAGGTGGCAAGGATGCGTATCATAAAGGAAATGCCAATCTCCCGGATATATCATGGAATATGTTGGATGCCCATGTAACGGGAAGGCTGCAAGTGACGGGCACCTCCGAACTAAAAGACTTACTGACTGCGGAACAAGGCATCAATCTGGGAGCAAACGGTAAAACGGTACTTGCCATTCATTCGGATACGGTGGATTTAAGCGGTTATCTTTCCTTTCCGGAAGGATATGGAGTACGCATCAACGGCATGTCCGTCCTTAGCCGCTTGAACGAGAAAGATATTCTGCTCGCTTCTGCCGGCGGAGACCTGTTGCTTGGCAACGAGGCGACAACCAAGATACGTTTGCAATCATCCCTGTGGGACATCGACGGCGATACGGCATTGATAAGCCGGTATGGCTCTGCCTGTTTTCCCGGTTCCCTCACTGTCCGGCATAACTACGGGGACACTCTTCTTGCTTCCTATCATCAGGACAAGGAAGATGAGGGGATTATCATACATAAAAGGTTACGGTTGGAAAACTCTGCCGGAGCTTCTCTCTACGGGAAAGACGATGCTTTCTGTTTGGCATCTATGGTTTACCGGACGGACAGTGAAAGCGGGAAACGGGTTGCTTACCCTTACGAAACGAAGTTCCTGTTCGCTCCTTCCACCAGCCTGTATCAACGGCAAGACCGTTATTCCGATACCTCCTTCATCGCTACCGGTGCCGACTTTTTTAGTTTTAACAAGCCGTTGGAAACTGCCGGACATATCGGCATTGCCGGTTCTTTCACCCGGTTGGCTGACAAGACGCTATTCTTCACAGCAGACAGTTATCTCCTTTCCGTAACGGGAGGCATCCGTCACTTCGGGGATGCTTACTTTATGGATAGCATTAGCAGTGAACACTTCTCTTCAGGCTTTGCAGGTTCCGGCTGGGCAATACTGAAAAACAGGACTACCGGCAGCATACAGGCAACCTTTGACGAGGTGGTGGTACGCAGGAAAATGCGTGTTTATGACATGGAAGTCCAAAAAGACAGTGCCACTAACGGCTCGCTTTGGGTGAGCGACAGTTGCAGCGGAGATACGGTCATTCCGATAACCTAAACTTTTTATCTATGTCTTTACTGAATAACGGCAAATACAAGATTTGCATTTCTCCCAAGTCTGCCAAACGACAAGGACTCCGCAGCGGTGATGTGGTAAGGCGGCAATATTTTGACGGTCAGAATATTATCTATTCCCTGATGGTGGTCTTGGAAACAGGTATTGACCGGATTACCACGCCGGAAGGAGATGAGCAGGATTCGGCATATTTCATAGGTTCCCTGATTGACGGAGACATACCCCGCAGCGGACAGGTACTGGATTTTGTACGGGTAACGAATCTTTTTGATGAAGCTCGCAGCGGTGTCATGTATCTGACCGCTTCAGACTGTGATTCACCCTATATGGACATTATTGACGGCATGGCACGGGAAAATTCCCTGTGCTTCCCCTCCGATGAGAATAACTGCCGCTATACACTTGACGGAAAGGAGTTTCTTTCGGGAGAATACTTTCCCTATAAAGACGGATGTAACCGGGTATTCAGGATGAGGCGTAACGGAATCCCGTTAACCGGAAGTGCCGGACTCAACCAAAGGCTTGGTACAGGGCTGGGAAATCCGGAAAAGGTTATTGTGTCCTATAAAATACGGGCATCCCGGAAATTGCCTTCCGTTTCTTTTTCACTGGGATATGCGGACGACTCCGAAACAGACGGCAATGGGAATATTTCAGTATCGACCGATTGGGAATATCATCTCTCCCTCATCTCCATTGATTACCTGCCTCAATATGAGCGGAGTTTCAAGTTGAATTTATCCGATTTGGAAGCAAATGACTGGTGCGAGATTGCGGAATTGAACATTATCCGTCTCTCGGACATCGCTACGTTTGCGGATGCCACTAAGGCACGTATTGGAAAAGTACAGGGCATTGTCGATCCGACTTTTGGCAAGCTGGACGGTTATGGGGCTTACTTCCAGCGGCTTTATGCTACGCAGGATGTAAACATAGCCGGCACATTGACCGCCGCAGACGAATCGGGTTTCGCAAGCACCTTCTATGTCGGGCGTATCCATAAGAATTGCCTGATAAACTCCCTGTATGGAAACTTCCTGCATCCGGTGGAGAAAGTAACGGAACTGCAAACGCCTGCCGGTATCGGAGATGCATTCAGATTACCTGCCACAGGGGTTACATGGGTTGTGCAAAGCCGGGACTGGGTGGAAGCGCATCAGGGAGAAAGGCATTGCTTTTCTTTTTGGGCAAAGGCTGAATCACCTTGTACGTTAGCTATTTCACAGAACGGCTATCCATTGCCAGAGGTAGAACTGACGGACGGACCATGGAAACGGTATCATGTTTCATGGGTTATTCGCTGTGAAGAACCGGATGACCTTTTGATTGAAATGTCTGCCGATACAGACGGAGTCTTGTTTTGTTCGGCACAGTTGGAGAAAGGAGGCAAACCCACTCTCTACCAGGCGACAGACGGGAAACTTACCGATACCGGTGAGTATGGTGCTTGGTTTGCACGGGGTGGCATTGGCGGAACCATTCAGAACCCGTTGCTAAAACTGAATGCGGATGGTTCCATCTCAGCCGGAGACGGTTCTTTCGTTATCAAAAAGGACGGTACCGGCTATTTTGCAGGCGGGCGTTTCAAATGGACACAGGACACTATCGCCTTGCAGGATGTGACAATCCGCTGGGAAGATTTCGATGACGAGGCTAAAGAAAAACTGCGTGCCAAATACGTGTCTCTCACGGGTACGGACATCTTCCATTATGCCAATGCCTCGCAGGAAAACAGTTGCGAACCGAAAGAAATTATTATTTCCGCTACTGAGTACAACTTTGCTGCTACAGTCAGAAAATGGCAATATTTATCTGCGGATGGAGATTGGAAAGATATTCCGGAAAACAATTCCTGTTCTTTGCAACTTCTCCCTCTTTCGTCAATATGGGAAGGACGAAAGGTTCTTACTCTGAAATATATAGCCACACTGGACGGATGTGATTATTTTGATACAATAACTATTTCCAAACAATACGACGGCGCAGCTGGTTCGGAAGCCAATATGTTGGACTGGGTGAAAGACTGGAACAGCAGTAAAACCGTCATCGGTTCGGAAACTCTCATCACCCCGAAACTGTTTGCAGGGACAAAGAATAACAATCATACAATTACCGGCATCGCTATCGGTCGATTTCCTCTAAGCACAATGAATGCTTCCGGGGAAGTCACCATAGAAACAATCAATGGCATTTATGGATTTAAGGACGGCTACAAAACTTTTGCTATTGACACCACCGGTAGCGTACAATTAGGAAGGGGCAATCAGTTCATTCGATTTAATGCTGCAACGGGCAAGGTAGAGTTCGGCCCGGATGTGACATTGAACTGGGTAAATGCCATTAATGCGGCTATTAATACTGTTTCAAAAGATATTGCAGGTGCAATAAAACTCGGGACAGATGCAAAGGGTGTTGCTGAAGCTATTGCAAACAAAGCTAAGGATGAGGACTGGGCAACCAAACTTACATATATCGGTTCCACGGGGATATTTACGGGAACACTCTCTGCCAATACGGTAAATGCCTTCAAGATTAACGCTTCACAAATTACCGCCGGAACCATAGATACCTCCCGCATCAACGTGACGGAACTAAAGTCGTCCCTGATAACCGCGGGCAACATCGAGGCGCTGACGCTCAATGTGGAACGCGGTAAAATCGGTGGTTGGAGCATCGGAGCCGATACTATCTACCACGTCCTAAACGAAAAGTACATGATACTCAAGTCCGGTGAAGGCGATTCGCCCGTAGGCTCCGGCAGGGGACACCGGGGATTTACCATCTACAACGACGACTCCCTGGTCAGCGAAGGTCAAGTAAAGGTGGTGCAGATGGGAGCGCTTGCCAATGCCGGAACTGCTAATGTATGGAGCTCGGAAACGAATTACGGATTCCGTATCGCCCTGAAAGGCGGCAAGGATGTATTCCGGGCGGACAATACCGGAGCGACGATAGCCGGGTGGACAATGGATACGGACGCCCTCTACCGGGGTACGAAAAATAATGCGGCGACCTCATATACTACGGCAGCCGGCTATCTGACAATCGGCAGCAACGGCATTCGTGGATTTAAGTGGAGACTGGAAGCCGACGGCTCGGGAGCCTTGGCAGGCGGTAACATCAGCTGGAACGCCGCAGGAAACGTTACGTTCGCTTCATCCGTGGCACTTGCATGGAGTACTCCGATAACAGCCATTACGACGGCATTGGGTGGCAGTTCCTTTCCAAAGATGACTCATATCTCCGGTACGGGGATTTATACCGGCACCTTAACTGCCGGTCAAGTCAATGCAGTGGCAATCAATGCATCCTGTATAACAACCGGCACATTGAGTGCAGACAGGATTGCGGCAAACAGTATCAAGGCTGAAAAGCTGGATGCTGCCAGTATCAAGAGCCAGATTATCAATACTGCTTATATCAATGGATTAAGCTGTACATTCATCCGGGGAAGTATCGGCGGCTGGCGGATGAATGATTCTTATATCATCGCCATGAATCCCCCTGAAGGACACCGGGTTGCCATGTCCAATACCGGTTATCTGTATAACGATGACGGAGCCCGTCCTTATTGGGCATTGAAAGCGGACGGCAGCGCCCTTTTTGCCCATGAGAAGGTGAAATTCTCTTATGACGGTTCGGGATTTGTGGCAAACGGTAATATTTCATGGGATGCCGCAGGAAAAGTCTCTTTCAGTCCGGCAGTATCCCTGAACTGGACAGATGCCATTGGCGCACTGGAGATCGGCGGTAATAACCTGCTTAATAATTCCGGCAATTGGAGAATGGCAGGATGGAACAATGGCTACGCATCCAACGGTGGAGGATATACCATTGACACGGGAATGCCCTTTAACGGCAATCCGAGCGTAAAGACCGATGTCGGCAACGGACTGGTACATTCATGGCTAACCCTTGAAAATAATATAGAATATACCTATTCTGCCATGGTAAGATGCAACAAGACTATTGCGGGAAATACTGATACGCCGCTATATTACTGGGCGGGCAAAGATAATGTCAACCAATCGAAAATCTCCGTTATAAAAGCGGATACTTCCGTAACCGCTAATGTGTGGAAGCGGATATTCATCGTGTTTAAACTTACGGGAGATGCGAACAGCTTCCGTCCGTTTTTCTACCGGGGCGGCAATGAGTCCACTTACTATAATATTGCCTATTTCAAGTTAGAGAGAGGCAATAAGCCGACAGACTGGTGCCAATCGGACAGCGACGCCAACAAGCTTTCAACGGATGCACAGAACTCTGCCAATTCTATTACTACCGCATTGGGCGGGGGCAGTTTCCCGAAGCTGACCAAACTCTCCGGTACGGGGATATATACCGGGACATTAACCGCCGAACAAATCAATGCGGTTGCTATCAATGCTTCCAGCATCAAGGCAGGAACATTGAGCGCGGACAGGATAGCGGCAAACAGTATCAAGGCAGATAAGTTAGACGCGAACAGTATTAAAAGCAATCTCATCAATGTATCATATATCAACGGGCTGACATGCACATTCAACAAGGGAACTATCGGTGGCTGGCGGATGAACGATACTTATATCATTGCAGTAAACCCTCCCTCCGGACACAGGATTGCCATGTCCAATACCGGTTACTTGTATAATGACGACGGGGCGAATGATTTTTGGGGACTGAATGCGGACGGAAGTGCGGTATTTGCCCATGGGAAAGCCAAGTTTTTCAATGACGGCTCCGGTTATATAGCCAATGGGAATATTTCCTGGGATACCGCAGGTAAGGTATCCTTCAGCTCATCGGCATCCCTGAACTGGACAAATGCCATTTATGAAGCCAAGAATGCGAACTACGGCTATCAGTTCCATAAAGACATTATTGTCAAAGGAGATGCCAACACCTACTATCCGGTAATTATCAAAGGCGGGGACCAAACGGTTAAAAGGGATATTCTGGTACGCAGAAGTTATTATGAGCAGGCACCTGTCAGTTGGGGGGAAGATGCTTCCCATATCGGCGGTCTTAACCTGCTTATCAAAACCAATTTCGGAGGTTGGGGCGGTATTACCTATTCCTGGAATATCTATGAACTGGAAGAGTGTTATTGCAGGATGTTTGCCGGAGCGGCTGTGTGCGGGAATAGTTGCATGTTCGCTATCTTCCTGCGTGGCGGAGGAAGTACCGGCGCAATTTATCACCTGTATTCCAATCAATCATTGGAAGGACATCCTTATGCAGAATCACCTGTACCAACAGAAGCTCCTCAAATAGCTTATAATTCCGACCTGATATTCAAGAGTGGAAGCTACACGGCTTATGCGCCGGCTCCCAGAACACTTACAGCAAGTGTGGAAAGTGAAATCAGGCAGCACCGGTATGCCGCATCGACCTACATCAGTAGCAGCGGTATTTATACAGGCAGCATCAGTGCCGGGCAGATTAATGTGGACACAGCATTGGTGGTGGGTGGCAGCTCTTATAACGGAAGTGTTTCCGTCCGCAATGCAAGCAACAGCGCACTGGTGACTCTCGACCGTTCGGGTATCACAGCCATTGCCGGGCGGATTGGCGGCTGGACATTGGAATCAGGTGCTATCTATGCCTCCAGTCCTACCAATGGACATCGTGTACGCCTTCTCTCCAGCGGCTATCTGTACAATGACGATGGCAGCAAGGATTATTGGGGGTTAAATGCGGACGGCTCGGCCACGTTCGGTTACGGAAAAATTCTTTTTAAGAATGACGGTTCCGGTTATGTAGCCAATAATAATATCCGGTGGGATGCCACGGGCAACGTCAACATAACAGGTAATATCACCGCAACAAGCGGATTGATTGCCGGTTTTACAATCAACGGCAATAAACTGATAAACAAAGCCTCCGATTCTTCCATTGAGTTTTCCTCTCTGATAGGAAACGCATCCCTGATTATCAATTCATCCAGTGCGCTTCTTTCCCTGCGTGCAGACTCTGCCCGGACGGGAATTTTTATACAAACTTATGCAACGGGAGCCAAAGGAATATCCATTATCGCTAATGCAGGTTCCAAGTATGCCATTGAAAGCTACGGACCGATACAGTTTGGACAACGTAGCGGGGAAAGATGGTGTATGCCAGGAGTTCTGTATATCGGCTGTAAATATAACTCAGGTACAAGTACGGCATTCAGCAAGATTTGGGGAGAAGGGCTGACTATATCCTCCTGTAGCCATTTAGGGAGCAGCCGGTATAAGTTTTACCATAATCTGGGACATACCAATTATACCGTTATAGGACAGGTATACCAACAATATGAATATTACGGTTCCTTCAGGTTGCTTGAGAGAGCGTCTACCTATTTTGTTTTGCAGAACCTGGGAAGTAGCGGTGGACCGGACGTAGCTCCCTTTGATTTCATTGTCTTTGGCAGGAATACGTGGTAGTACACCTTTTTATCTGCAAGAACACTATTCTTGGAAAACCAATTTATCTATGGAACTAAAAAAAATCCTTGTGACAAAAAACATGACCGCCCTGACAGCGAATGCGTTTTACCAATTGGAGACCAACACTGCCAATGGAGTTTTAAATCGTATTACAGCCGGTATCTATTCCCCGGAATCAGCCACAGGCCAGGAAGAATATATCGGTAACATAAGTTATGAGAATGACACTCTTTCCTGCTGTTTCCCCTCGATAAAGAATGTTTTCCTGTATTTTGCCGATTTCGAAGAATTCATGCAGGAAGTAAAGAAAAGCCCGGAGCAAGAGACTACAGAATAAAACATCCCGGCTATTCTTCTCCTATACCTATAAAAAACAACCTAAAAGAAAAAAATATTCGTATGGAATTACTTATCAAAGACAGGCTTTACATTCCGGCTTTCTTACCTAAAGAAGGGAACTTCAAAGATTTCAATACCAAAAAGAGTATCCTTGCCAAAATTGAAATCTCCCGGGATGAACGTGAAGCTGTGGAACTCAAAGAGAACCAGGAGACGAAACGTATCGAATGGGATACCGAAAAAGACACTCCGCTTGGGGTGGATTTCTCTGCCGACGAGATGCTGTACCTGAAAACATCCTGTGAGAAAATCTCGGACCAGAGCCTTCCGGATGATATGTGGCAGACCGTCGAGAAGTTGTACGATGCCATTCAGATGCAGGATCATAAAGAATGATGTTTCTAACATTTACCCCCGAAAAGGATGTCCCTAAACCACTGGGGCATCCTTTTCTGCTTTTAAAGACGATATGCCAAGACAAGATATTGCAATGAACGCTTCCTATGGGGAAGTGAATATGACGGACAACCTGACAAACAAGCAGATATATCCCTTTGAATATCTGGAAGACATTACCGGTTTGGATACAGCCGGATATGGCTATGGAGAAATTACCGTGCCCGGTAACTTTGAGAGCCGTTACAGTAATACCGACGGTATCCATGTGCATATTCCCTATATTCCGCTCTATAAGGAACTGAAGGTCCGCTTCCGGTTGGAAAAAGGCGACGGGAATATCTCGTACATGAGAAACCCGCATGACAACAGCATCTGGTTTGCTGTGCTTGCTCCCGATATGGAAATCATTTATCTTTCCGCTTTCAGGATTATCAATGAGAGGAATCACTTCAATCTGATTTTGCAGGAAGGGAAACTGCTGCTGTACAGTGCCGACGAAACGGATTTTATCATCAAACCGTCCCTGGAACAAACCAAGGTATTCCTTCTGAAAGCTGCGGCAGGCAACCTATACCAGTATCCCTCCACCGGTGTAGGGCTTATCAGGTACTTACACGGTAATTTTGAAAACTCAAACCTGCCCGCCAAGCTGCAACAAGAATTTGAAGGTGACGGAATGATTATAAAGAACGCTTATATGGATTCAGAAACCGGCGAGCTTTTGCTGGATGTCGAAGAAAAACAACAGAGTTGACTATGCATTTATGGGAAAATACAAAATAACAGCCGGACAGAATATCTATGATGTTGCCATACACCTGTATGGCAGCACGGAAGGCATTGTGGACTTGCTGATAAATAACCCGCTGCTGTCTTTGGATGACACGCTGCACAGCGGCGACGAACTGAATTATACGGATGGCTTCACCATCAGCGCGGATGTCATTGCCTATAACCGCATGTACGGCTTGCTACCCGCCAACGGTGAAAGAGATGTCTATCCGAAAGCACCTGCCGGAAACCGTTTCATGGAACTCTACCTGGAGAACCGATGGACATCTGTCCGGCTGCCAGTAAGCGGTAGCGGCACGTTGGAGATAGACTGGGGAGATAATACCGGCATTGAGGTCGTACCCCTTGCTTCCCGGGAAACGGTACTACAGCATTACTTCAATGACGGAATTTCTTCCGACCGTAAAATATCCCTATATGGGGACATTCATCTCAGGAAACTGGATTTGAGCCATTCAAGAGCTTCGGCTGTTTATCTTCTCCGTCCTGTCGGGATAGAGAAGTTCACCTGCGAAAAAGCAGAGCTGGATATCTCGTTCCTCTCTTTGGCGGAAGATACTTATGAATTAAGCCTTCCCGGCTTAAAGACGGATAACCTTCTGCCCTTGCTCTCTCTGAAGAGTTTAATGCGCCTGGATTTGACAGGAGCCCCCATAAAGCCTGCCGTAGTGGATATGTATCTGAAAGCACTGGTTACGAGACATTACGGAAGGCGGAATATGACCGTATGGCTATCCGCTGTCCCAACAGGCATTTACCGGGAACCCGGTAAAGATGACAACGGGAACTATCTGCCCTCTTCCGGTATGGAAGGCGTTTGGATGCTCACCCATGAGGCCGCATGGAACGAAGGTGGTACGTGGACCTTTATCATTAACGAAAATACATATACCTATGAGCCGGACAATCAAGGAAATCTATAATGAAGCCATTGCCGAGAGAAATAAACGGCTGGAACTAAGCGAGTTCTCCAGTGACTCGAAAATGAGTATAATGAACGGACTGACATGGACGGTAGCAGCCGTTATCCATAGTTTTGAAACCCTGCTGGATGTATTTGCCGTCGATATATCTACGGCTATCAACGGGCGCGTAAACGGCACTCCGACCTTCTATGCCAATGCTTTGCTGCAATACCAACAAGGAGATGAGCTATCTGTAAGGGAGGACGGGCTGGCATTCGGTTACGCCAATGTGGACGAGACCAAACGCATCATCACCCAGGTCTCCTACATTGAAAGTACCGATGACGTAAATCTGGACAGCAAACTGATACTGAAAGTTGCTACCGGAGAAAAAGGACATTTGACACCCCTCCCGGTTTCGGAAATGATACCCGTCAATGCTTATATCAACAAACTGAAATTTGCCGGCACGCGCATAGAGGTTATCAGCCGTGAAGGAGATGTCCTTATTCCCCGTATAACCGTCTATTACGATGGCGGGATACCGGAAAGTGAGATTTACGACTGTATTGAGGAAAGATTGAATGAATATATCATGCAGGCTCCTTTTGATTCATCCGTGTATGTGTCTTCCATTATAGAAAAAGTCCGGAGTGTCGAGCATATTACCGATGTGTATATTGAGGAAGAAGCTATGCCTGAACAGGGTATCTTCATTGCTTCTTATGATGCGGACGGACATATTTTGCCGGTTCAAAAAGTACACCGCAAGGTAAAAACGTCTTCCGGCTTTTTGAAACAGTCTTCAGGCAAGGGAGAGGAAAAGGAATTGCCAACTTTCAGACAAGCAATCAAGCTAATCGTTGAAGGATGAAAGAGAACCGGTACAAATTACCCACCGATAAATTGGTGAACCGTCTGGTGCCTTACTATCTGTCGGGAAGGAAATACATTCTCTTCCTGCAAAGCCTTGTCAAGCCGCTATCCTCACTTAACGGCAAGTTCCGCATATTTGCAGCGGAGAAACATATTGAGGCGCGCATGACTTCACAGGTGATGTACTTTGAATGGTATCTTAATCACAAGTTTGCCAGGTATCTGAAAGAAGACGATGAAAGGATTATTATCCATGAGAGCATATCGCTCGGTGTGGACATCTACCACGAGGATTCATCGGCAGGAAAGCCGTTTACCATCTGGCATAACCTTGAAGAGATACCTGCTGCCACCAAACCGGAAGAGAACCCCAAGGAGTTTTATTACCTGACGGAGGAAAAGAAGATAAACAAAGTCAGCTTTATGGTATGGGTACCGGAAATCACTATCGGACAGAAAGAGTTTGTCTATATGCTTTCTTTTGTCATCAATACCTATAAAGCGGCAGGTAAAACCTATCTGATAAAAATAAATAATACAGAAATAAAACCTAACCAAGACTTATGAAAGAATACGTTGCAGATGCCGGAGGAAGGTACACCTATGTGGATGACATCCTGAACCTGCAAGAGCTCGCCCTGTCCATGACATCCATCTTCAGCGGATGCGATGATTTTATCATTTCCGGCTGCGGGATAACGGGGAATGCCGTTTCCTCCGGCTATGTATGGCTGAATGGCAAAGTACGCTATTTCGAGGGCTGTCCGGCGGCTACTTTTCCTTATTACATCTATGAGGCAAATAGTACCGACACGGTAGTCTATGCCGGAGATTTGAATAAAAGAGGACGGAATAACTATCTGTGTACCGGAAGCCCCATACTACCGACAGTGCCCGACGCTCTGACTGGCAAAGTCCCCCGTTTCATAGAAATCACGGGGAGCTATGCGCCCCGTTTCATCGACAAGTTCTTCGGACATTATGCCGTCCTGTTGAAACTCCGTTCAGCAAACAAACCATCAAAAAAGAGTTGGTTGTCACCGGCAAGCTGACTACGGAAAACGGGATGGAGTCCAAAACGGCAGTATCTGTCGTTTCCCCTTCGGGGTATTCCCTGAGAAATCTGGTAAAAGAGAATGGAAATGCCTCTTTCGGCTCTTATCTGAATGGGTTGCTTGTCAGTGAGATATGTATCTCGACTGACGGCTGCGTTTCTTTTTTAAAGGAAGGCAAAGTGATGGCAAGGCTGGATGAGAACGGGGTTTACTACACCCGTTCTTCCGGTCGGACCGCACGGATCGGTTCCCTTCTAATATCCGGAAATTCACTGAACAATGCAGCGGACGAAACGGATGAGGGCTCTGTAGATATCAATATTGGCGGATTAGAGGAAGGAACGTCCATGTTCCGTGACTTCCGGGTTTTTGACGGAAAACAAACCGGTACGGTGTTATTGCATGTAAAAGGGAACACTGGGACTGTGAAGGTGAACGGTGCTTTCCTTGTTTCCAATTCCGGCAAAGGCATTACTCTTGCCTGTTCCGATTACAAGAAGGATGCCAGGGAACTGGTGGGAGCGCTTCACTATACAGACTCCCAAGACAATGAAATAGCCGTAGCCGGTTATGTATCGAAAGAGGATTATGATTTCTCCCTTACCAACACTATCGGGGATATCTTGCTTACCCCCAAGGGATATGTAAATGTGACCGGAGACTTGAAGGTGAACGGAACCAGTCTGAAAGAGATTTATGTGACTCAGGAAAACTTCACCAAAGCATTGGCGGGCAAGGTTAGTTCCGTCAACGGGAAACAACTTACAACTGAAGATTTTACGACTGCATACAAAAAGAAACTCGATGCCATTTCTTCGGGGGACATAACAGCCGGTGGAGACGGATATGCTACTGCAAGCCAGGTAAAAGAAGCACTGGAGAAGAAGCTGACAACAGCCCATAACCTCTCCGACCTGCCGGACACAGGTATGGCACGGCTGTCTCTGGATGTTTACTCCAAGCAGGAGACAGGTGACATGTTTCTTAAAATCTCCGGGAATCTGCAAGAACTGGTATCACTGACCGCAGAGGAAATTAACGGGCTTTCTGCTGAAGCAGCGCCGCGCTCAAAGCGGAGAAGCAAGCTATTGTGCGGAATAACATAGATGCAGAAAAAAAAGGAATAGGAGATTTAAAACTCGCTAAGGCAAATAACCTTTCCGATTTGGCGGACAAGACATCCGCCCGTAAGAATATCAGCGTTTATTCCACTACGGAAGTGGATAAATTGCTTGCCGGAAAACTGAATACGGACGGGGCCTATACCGGTGCAGTCTTTACCCCGGAACTGAAACAAAAATTAGAAGGGATAAAAACCGGCAGCTTTGCTTATGTGGACGGAGATAATCTTTCACATGCAGAAATAGAAGGTTATGTCTTGCTTTCCCATGTCAGGAAAGAACTGGCAAAGAAAGCCGAACGTCTGCTTACCGGTTATACCGATGATGAAAAAGCCGGCATCGCATCCAATATCAATGTATATTCCAAAAACGAATCCGATAAGAAATTTCCGTCTGTCTCATCTCTGTTCCAAGACTATATCAATTATCTCGTGGGACAAGGCAAAAGTAATGCCGACGCACAAAAAATTCTCCGGGATAAACTCGATGTGTTTTCAAAATCAGATGTCAGCGGTACCTACCTGCGCAAAGACAGCAGGCTGTCAGACCTGTCCTTGCCCAATGCGGATGCAAAGAAGCAGGCGTGCCATACTCTCGGAGCCGCTTATGCAGCGGAATACCAGACAAAAATAAATGATACCGGCTGGCTTCAGATGGCTAATTCGGGAAATGGCACGGATACCCGCAAACTGTTCGTCCGGCAAATCGGGAATGTAGTATGCATTCAGGGAATTATTAATACGGCTAAGAAGGACGGAAGTAATTGGGGTGGTACAATCGCTGTGCTTCCAAACAAGATATCGCCACCTAAATACGGTATCAGAACTACATTATGCGATTGGAACGACGATCACAAATATAACCGGGGCGCGTCTTTCGTATTAAGAGGAAACACCCGTAATATACTTATCTATGAAAGCGGCTGGTACGGAGCGGAAACAGATATAAACTTTACATATATGGTATAATGACGATAAAGAAAATCAATATTCAAAAAGATGTGGATAGCCGCCGGGAGATAGCACGGATGGTTTATCCGGCTATAAGCGTGATACAAATCAAAGCCGAACCTGTAATAATTCCAACGGATGACAAGAGCAAAGAAGAAATGCGAAAAACGCCAGACACGGCATGTACAGTGCAAACAGAGAACAGCAAAAAGAAAACCGGAAGACGGACGGCCAAGGGGGACTTATAAAAAGTTCCCTTTTGAGCAAACACGTTTGGGCTTTCTGCTCAAGTATGAAATGCCGGTAGTCTATGATATCGTAATGGACAGATATAAAGACATGCCTTTCCCACAACCTCAAGCCGAAGTGATTGAACTGATTTGTAAGGCATCCAAAGACATCACTTATAAGAAACCTAAATTCAGGCGGTGCATGGATGAGTATATTGCTTTGGGGATTTATTGCAGACGAGCCAAGGAATTGACAGAAGGAAGAAAAACTTATTACGAGTCCATACGTAAAAAGAAAATGGAAGCGTTCATCGCCCGTAACCGGCAAAGAATAGAAAAAATGAAACGGCAACTTTTTAATAATGATAGTAAAAGCAAAGAGGAAATTACCTGTTTTCCAGACAATTAAATTTGTTGATAAAAAACTGTTTCAGCGTTTTTTGGCGTATCGGAAAGAAGCGCCTATATTTGTCACCGGTTAATTGATTATTCCGGCAAACAGAGGCTAAGGAAATTCTACTCTTTACCCTGCTCGCCACCTCCAGATTGTGAATTGAGATATTGCCGTGAAAACCGAAACGGCTCACTATCAACTTTCCTATTCTTCGGTATTCTCAAATACGCATGAATGATTATGCAGGAAGAAGAGAAAAACAATGGCACGGCTACTGCTATGACCGTACCCGTGGAAAATTTGGAGAACTTGTTTTTAGGTTCCCCAGGAAACTTATCAGGAAGCGCAGATTCGCACTGCGGAAGAAAACAAAGCATTTGCAAAAACCGAATTCTTCAAGATGGACAAGCTCGGTACGTACAAGTTGCGCATCCTTCCGGTTGCGCCGTCGGCGGACGGCAGCATCGACCGGAAAAGTTACGAGTATCCGGTGCATCAGATGTTGTTGGAAATAGAAAAACCATCGTCAGGCGGCAAGCCCCAATATACGTATGCCACCGCAGTACGCGCTGTCGATGCGGGATTTTCTTTGGACATCATCGACATCTATCGCAAGGCGGCAATAGCGGCGGCCAGAGAGTCGGGAGATGAGAAGCTTGCCGAGAAGATTGCCGGAGGGAGTTTCGGCGGCGGACTGAAATACTCCTATGCACATTGCATGTATATCCTCGACATGAATGAGCGTGCCAAAGGAGTACAATTACTTACTCTCAGCCATTCGCAATACAAGGAACTGGATGAGCGCAAGTTCAAGCTTTGGCAAAAGAAACTGGCGAAGAATCCGAACTATCCCTGTCCCGTTTCATCAGTGAAGGATGCCTATCCCGTTGAGATAGAAAAAAAGAAGAACGGTCAGAAAACCGAGTATACCATCTCCATCGACAATGAATCCGATCCGGACGAACTGAGCATTGAGGAATTGACGCTACTGATGAATACTCCCCGTCTGCCGGAAATCGTATTACGCTATACCCGTTACCAGTTGGGCGCGACTGTCGAGTATCTGAAACAATGTGATATCAAATACGGGTTACAGATAATGGATACGGAGGAAATGAAAGAAGCCATCGTTACACTGGAAGCGGAACTTCCCCAAAGTGATACCGGCTCATTCTCTTTCGACAAGCGCAGTAAGGATGCAAAGGAAAATGCAGAAAGCGGAACCTTGTCTCTGGACATGCTGTTCGACCGTTTTGAACAACTGCAAGCTAAGTCTTTGGGCGACAAGACGGAAGAAGGACAGGAATTACGCGGTATGATACGCGGGTTTATCGAACAGGAAAAACTCGGTGTCCGCGTTACCCGTACCACTACCAACGAGATGCTGCTGGATATGATTGAGGAGGAAATGCAAAAAAACGGAGAACAGGCAGAAGGGCAGACAGGACAACCGGCAAGCCGGGAGCCTGATACTACCGAAGAAACGGCTAAGGAGGAACCTGCTCCCAGGCGCAGGAGATAAACGAGATTTTTATTAAGCACCCATTTGCAAGGGAGAGGCAACCGCCTTTCCCTTCCTAACTTATACCCTTATGAATCAAAAAGAAGCCTGTATGTTATTGCTCAATGACATACATATATCCAAAGATAATATTCCCGATTTTACGGCAAACTGGCAAGAAGCGCTTTCCTTGTGCAGGCGTATGAATATAATGACAATGGTGCTTGGCGGCGATATGTTCTTTTCCCGTGCTGCGCAAACACTGGATATACTGCTTGCCGTACATGATGCATTGCTGGCTGCTGCCAAAATGAATATAGATGTCATCCTTGCCAATGGAAACCATGATTTGATTAATCAGGAGGCGGTTCGTGGCTATTGTCATATTTTCGACCAACATGATAATGTACTGGTTATCGATGAATACCATACGATTGGTAATCCTGTCTGGAATTTCTTCCTCCATGTTATCCCTTACTTTCCCGAAGACGGAAGTTTCACCGGTAAGTTGGAGGAGGTCATCCAAAATGAATTCAGTACGGAGAAGAGGAACTATCTTATATTCACGAAGGCATCAACGGGGCTTTGTCCCGTCCCGCCGAAAAAGAACTCCCGGTAAACATTTTCCATGATTTCGACAAAGTGTTTGTCGGACATTACCACAACCGTTGCAAAGTGCTTCCGAATATTGAATATATCGGTGCGGCAAGGCAGCATAACTTCGGAGAGGATGAAGAGAAAGGCTATACTATTCTCTATACGGACGGCACGACCGAATTTGTCAAAACCGCATCAATCAGCGTTATATGGTGCTTGACATTCCCGGTGACAAGGTAGATATCCATCTGACGGACCGGTTGGAAGAACTCAGGGGAGAACGGCAGATACAAGGTGAAAGTCCGTATTCATTCTTCTGTTTCCGGAGCGCCTTCCATTGATAAAAGTAAATTATTGGAAGCCGGTGCCAGTAAGGTGGAAGTCATAACCGAAGAAGTACAAGCTATGGAGAGTGCCGGAACAGACTTATTTGAGAAATTCGATAACGGGAAGATACGTGAAAACTATCGCAGGTTTTGTGCGGGAAAAGGAATCAGCGAGGAACTGGGATTGTCTTATTTAAAAAACAGATGCGGCATGTGGAAACTAAACGAGGTATACGCGGAGAATATCTGCGCATTTGGTGAACTGCACTATGTATTGCATCAAGGCGTCACCACATTGGTGTTCGGCAATAACATGGATAACGAGAGCCAGCGATCCAACGGTTCAGGGAAATCCGCCCTGATAGAGAGCATAGCGGTCGGAATTACCGGCAGCCCTCTGAGAAAAGTAAAAAACGAAGAGATTATTAACGATGCGGCAGATGAGTGCCGTATTCAATTACAGTTTTTTCAATGACACCTCGACAGAAGTCTTTTCCATTAGCCGTAGCCTGTTCCGTAAAGGAGGCTCTACCGTCGAGTGCCGGATTGAACGGGACGGGAAAACAGTAATGACGGATGAAGCTGTCCGCTCCGGTGTGGATAGCTACAACAAATATATTCTGGAGAAATTAGGTATCACCAAAGACGAACTGTTCAACAACTTTATCCTCTCCAAACATAAGTATCAGGACTTTCTTTCCTCTTCCGACAAGGAGAAGAAAGAAATAATCAATCGTTTCTCCAATGCCAATCTGGTAGATGTAGCCATTGAACAAATTATTCAGGATAAAACACCCTTGGAGAGGGATTTGCGCCAAGCCGAATTAGAAGTAGCCGGATTGGACGGGAGAGTGGAAATGCTTGTCGAACAGATAGAAAAAGAAGAAAACTCCGCAGAAGAAAAAGCGCAGACTAAAGCTGGAAGATTGGCAGATATGGACAATAGTATCGGTGAAAAACGTGCATTGATACGCGATTGTAAGGAGGGAATAGAAGTGTTGAAAGCATCTTTCTCCTGCATCGAACAGACCGACAAAAAGATGCAGATACTGGAAAATGCAGAGTTATCCATCGGTGAGTTCATCGAAGAGATTACCAGGCTCCTTTTACCTTTAAAATGCGGCATCCTTTCGGATTGGAGCCGGGTGATGGCCGAAAGGAAAGAAAAGACAGACAGGCTCGACGGGGGAATTATCCGTCTGGGATACGGCACTTGACGAGGCAGGCAAAAAGTTACATGAAATAACAATTATGCGTAACTCTCTGAATGAAGAATACCGGCTTTTCTCGGAAAACTACCAAGTGGAGATAGACGGGTACGATGAAGAACTGGAACGTCTGGACGCCCAAATGAGTAATCTCAGTGTCCGTATTACCCGGTTAGGTACACAAAAGTCTGATTTAACCACAGCCATCCAGAGCCTGAAGAACAAATTGGCAGGGACGATTACCTGTCCGGCTTGTCGGCACCAGTTTATTTTAGCGGATGAAAGCTTCGATGTAAAGGCGGCGCGTGAGCAGGTGAAAGAAAAGAAAACCGGAAGGAGGAAATGGAGCATCTGCTGGGCAGACTGTCGGACACAAACGGGAAGTATTGAACAATCTGAAAAGAATATCCGTATCAGCAAACGCGCCCCTTACAAACCAACATACATATTGGGAAGAAAAGCTTCAGGGAACCGAGAAAACGGTACGAGTCCTCACGGACGAGAAAGAAGAAGCTATCCGGCAGAGGGGACGAACGGTCCGGCAGATTACCGATATGCAAAACGAGTTGGACGGTATCCGCCGAAAAATCTTCGATGAAGCGTTTTCTCTTCTGGATGACGCATACAAAGGCATTGAACGGAAAATAGGAAATCAAAAGGAAGAAATAGAAACTGCCGGGAGTGCCATCCTGATGTTGGAAAAGACAATAAAAGAATTGAAAGAATCTTCCGACGGCGATATCCTTAATTCTTTGAAAGTTTCCCTGAAAGAGTTCCGTGCGAAGTCTTGCATAGCCATTGCAGCAAAGGAAAAACTGGAGAAGGAACTGAAGGGACTGAACGGACAGGTGGAAATCTTTTCCCAGTTCAAGTCATTCCTTGCCAATAGCAAGATTGCGGCATTGGCAAAGGTCACAAATGAATTTTTGGAGAATATCGGCAGTGACATACGCCTGCATTTTTCCGGTTTCACGACTTTGAAATCCGGAAAGGTACGTGAGAAAATATCGGTAAGTTTATTACGCTCCGGTATAGACTGCGGTTCCTTCGACAAATTCTCGGAAGGCGAAAAATGCAGGGTAAATTTAGCTACCATCCTTGCCATGCAGGAACTGGTGAACGGCAACTGTGAGGGGGGCAAAGGGCTCGACTTACTGATACTGGATGAAATACTTGCCGCTGTGGATGAAGATGGGCTGGCAAGCATGTTCCATGCACTGAACGGCTTGGGTATCACTTCCCTTGTCGTCTCCCACGGAAATATCAGTGAGAGCTACCCGTACAAGCTGATTATCCACAAACAAAATGGTAAATCCTATATCAATAACCTAAACCAATAACCATTATGAAAGAAGAAACCGAAGAACTAAAACGGGAACATATTCTCGGTCTTGACATCGCAACCCACTGTGGGTATTACAGTGTGCATGAGTCGGGTACATGGAACTTCACAGAAGGGAAACGCAGGAATAACAACAAACAACATCTGGCTTTCAAGGATACTTTAACGGAGTTTATCCGGGAATTTGGTATCCGTCGGATCGTGGCGGAGGACGTATCGGTAAACAACCACTTCTTCGATATGCGGAAACTGGCAGAATTCCGAGGCGTACTGCTATGTGTCTGTGATGAACTGAACCTGCCGGAACCGGAGTTTATCAACCCCAAAGTACTCAAGAAGTTTGCTACCGGCAACGGAAATGCCGGAAAGGAAGAGATGAAACGGGCATATACGCAGCGCTTCAACCATCCGCCTTTGGATGACAATGAGGCGGATGCCTTCTGGCTTTATCAATATTATATCGACAAGTATCGAATCAATTAAACCGAAAACGATGAAAAAGAACAGTTCTTTCAATGAATTGACCGCAACAGATTTTATTCTGTCACCTGAATGCGGTCGGTATGGGAAATCCAGATAAATCTGCCTATTTACAGGATGAGGAATCCATCCGTACACGCACCGCTCTGTTTAACAAGTATGTGTACCCTTACCGGAACTTGATTTACCATATCTGTATCAAGCATACCCGGGATAATGATAACATACCGGATAACTACAACGAAGTATTGATAAACTTCTTCAAGTATGTGGCATCCTACGATCCGAAACGGGAAGTCAAAACCTGGATTTATGCCGTTACGGTACGTATGCTTGCCGATTTGGAGAATAAGAACAACCGTTATCTACGTCAGGGGGATGTAGGGGCAACGGATATGGAACAGCTTGCCGGAGAAGATTTGGCAGACGATGAATTCAGCACTGTCGATGTAACCCTCGAAAACTTCCGGGATTTGTACGGTGATGAAGTATTGGGAGCATTGGAGCAAATCGGCCCGATGTACCGGGATGCCCTGCTGCTTCAGGTCGCCGGATATAAGCTGGAGGAAATCATGGAGATACTTTACAATAACGGAAGCCTGAAAACCCGGAATCTTGAGACGACCAAGAGTCGGATATTTCTGGCAAAAAAGAAACTCAAAGAATTGCTGACACGAGATGGAAAAAGAAAAGAGAGCTAAAGAGATGATAAAGGTATTCTCCTATCTGATGAAGCGGGCCGTTAATCCCGAATTCACTTTTCCTGGAGGCGATGCTGCCTTGCGCAACGTTGCCTCCTGTATCGAAACACTGGAGAGTTCGGGGCAGCTTAGCGATGAGCGGTTGGTGGATTTCTGTATCTGCCAGGTATATGCCGTATCGCGTTTTGGTAAGGAGTATCTAAACAGATGGAATGTTTCACACTCTTTTGGTAAGAAAGCGCAGAAACGCTTTGCCGATGAGAAACATGAAATCCGCTATTTTGAAGATAAGTGGCTGAAAGAAAACA